>JAODKF010000030.1:1436632-1449336 GCA_026779585.1 Mormyrus proboscirostris | reverse complement strand
GGGAGGGGGTATATTAGGAGGTTTAGAGCAGTTGGCCGGATGGTTGTTGGGATAAGTAATTTTTTCTACTCTGTTCCCAACACAAAGCATCCCTGGGAAAAGAATGTCTTGATTCCAAGGTAAAGACAAACTGTCTGGGACATTTCCCACCGGACGGCCGGCTCCCTCAGAATCCACAGCGTCTTTCTCAGCATTCCGCATCAATAGCTATCCGGGCCTCGCTCAGGCGTGCCCACCTCCCTAATCCACCGTTGTTTTAGTGGCTTCCTCTTCCCACAGTCTGATAAAGCACCAATCTATGGTTTTGATAACGTGTTTCAAAGGCTGCTTGAGCCGCAGGTAGCCCCGCTGTCTAGGTCCCCTTTCTGGGCAAGTTAACACACAAAACCAAACTAGTCACTGGTCTACTTTCTTCAACCAAATCAACTTCGCCGATTCATCTTCCACAGAACAGAACATTCCCCTTCACATATTTCTTTGGCTTTGCTAGAAGTTGAGTTCAAACATTCAGTAATGCTTTACATTAATTACACCTTCATAATGCCTATATAATGCATTCATAGAGCATTCATAAGGAGCATGTTATACCTCAACAGCTTTAAAACATGTTAATAACAGGCATTTTATGATAACAATAAACATTCAGTGTTGAGGAAATTACTCGCAAAAGTAGTGAGTATAAAGAGTCACAGTCACAGAGACTCAACTGGTCGGTTGAAATAAAATCTTGGTCTGAATTTGTACTTTCTGGACCTGAACCTTTTACCTCTGTCTGTAATGGGTTACTTTTTACTTTTGTAATTAACTTCCCCAATGTATATTAAAGCTGTTAAGGTATGTTAGGATGCTACTTATGAATATTCTATGAATGCATAATGAAGATGCAGTTAATGTAAAGTGTTACCAAACATTCTATGTCAAATCCTGAAAACTATGTTTGAGATTTGCTTTCACACACAGCACGATTTCTTGTTGAGGAGGCTGCATTTTTGTCAGATGTCGCAGCAAGACCGCATGAAAAACCACAAGCAAGCCAGAGGCCGGCCAGCCCTCATCTACCTGAAAGTCGTTGGCTTTATTGTAGTGCATGTTGAGGGCTCGGAAAAGCTCAGAGTCCCTGGTGACAGACAGGTCCTTGGTGCCGCTGACACCATCCATGATGGCCTGCCGGGCAAACTTCTCCATCTGGATGTAGTAGAACTCACGGAAGTTGCTGAACCACTTAATGAGCTGGGAGGTGATGCAGCGGTTAAACTGGAAATGCAAAACAAGGATTAGGGGTGCAAACGGTGGGATTCCATGGGATGCTATAAAATAAACAGGTAGGTGACTGTGCGTGACATATGGTTCATTTTTGGGTTTCTTTGATCTTCAAAACAGGTTGAAATTATTATATAAATTCCTCTTTAATTCCTCAGCTCAAGTTAATTTTCAAAATACAGAATACATTTGCCATCATTCCAATTACACTTTCTAGACAAATCTGTACTTGTCAAGACACATGGCACAATAAGCCATACAGGTACTTTGACTTTTCTATTGACACTTCTACTTAATTATTGTTCTCTCTGATGTAAAACTGAGAAGTGAAGGCAGTATTGTTCATAGTCCTTTTGTTTTCCCAGCTGTGTTACTTTTCTCGCCGCCATTTCACCTTCTTGTTTGGCTGAAACAACTTCCACATTTCAGAGCTCCTTCGGAAGCCTGAGCCTTGGGGTCTGTCACTTCCTGGTCCAGATTAGCAAAGTAGACACCCAAGACCCGTGTTTGTCTTTTTTATTTACCGCACTCTGTAAGCGTAAGTGGCACATTGGCCTCTCAGTGACTCCAGCTGATTGGATGAGCCCACACATGGGGATTAGCCATCCAGCTTTTTTGGGGTGACTTCCCACAGGAGGGTCACTGGCTAGCTGGAGACCCATCTCCCCCCAATGAATGATTGCCTAGGTCTCATTGCTGAGGGGGAGTTCTGCTCGCAGCCCCCATACAAAAGGCCGCCGCAAAGCCTTGGCGGGTTGACAGCCACACTGAGCCACATCAAATGCTGGTTTTCTCCAGCCTGTTGCCTCTTTGCATCAACCGTCACTTGGTTTGATGCTGAGTGACATTTAGCCTGAGTGACATAATGACCCCCCCCCCCCACTCCAGCTTGCCCAACATGCTGGGGCTCATGTGGAGGAGGATCTATCCTTTGTGTTCACATCTAGATAAAGATCTTGACGATGCCATGTGATTTACCTACCTAAAGGCTTTCTACTACTGAAGTATCCAGTTCACCAAAACACCTATTGTGTAGCAAAACAGTTACAACTGTACTGTTCACTGATTACACAAATATATTCATGTAAATATATTATACACCTTTCATCCTTGTTACATGTAGCAACTGTAATAAAACATTCATTACTAATAACTGTTTATGTAAAATTACCATAAAATAAGCATGAACTATAATTGCTTATGACAGTGGAACTATGGTCTAAGAGGTTTATAAGTAAATTCCTTTAGAGGAACTGCAAGACGTTTGAGGAAGGTGTTTAATGCGAATTATGTCTGTAAATATTCTGTTGAAGCTGATAAACCTGTTTAGCTGTTATTTCTGTTGAAGTAAAACTGTAAGCTGAGTTAAAGTCTCTTCTAGGATAGTAAATATCATCTGTTTCTATTGTGCTAAAACATCAAACAATAACAGTGACACATCTTTTTTTCAGAGACAAAAGCTCAAGATTGCTGGTGTTTTCAAGATATCTGAGGACTCCAGAGGATGAACACTTACCTTCACGTCCGGGAAGAAGGTTTTCAGCACGTTGGAGCTGGGATAGCGAGTGTAGAAGAACATAAGCTTTGCTTTCTTTAGGTGGTTGGGTGTGAGGCCTTCCTGGATGTTTCCTGACGTTAAGGAATACAGACCCACCAGAAAGGTTTGTGGCCTCTGCCTCCATACAATATCCACTCTTTTCTTGGCTGATGCGGATGCTGATCTACCCCCTTCCTGTCTCTCAGCGCACTCTCCGGCCCATAATTAATTACATTACAGGGCGAATGGAGTGGACAGCGACAAAACATCTCATGTGAGCTGGCGAAATGGCTTCAAAAATTAAATTACAGATTTTAATTAGGGACTTCCACGTACAGCCATGCTGATGCCTGGTAGAGACAATCGGTATATTCGAACGGTAACATCTGATTTATTAACATTATTTTTATGCCCCATCCAGTGTGAGGCAGCAGGTGAACAGACAGTGTTTTCGCTACAATTTAAATGGATCAAGGAGCTGTAACAAACTGACAGATTTGTTTGTTCAACAGGCAAGTAGATGCTCTCTAATTATAGTTCAGACTAGAAAAGACATTCCATATTTAGTTATAGTCTTTATTTTTAGTTGCTTGACTTTATTATGAACTTAAATTGAATGAAATTAGAAAATATAAGAACTACAGGTATCGCCAGTAATGAGATGCAGTGTGTGATATTGGCAAACAAAAACAAGTGCATAGATCCTGAGGACATGCACTGAAAAACAATGCAAAAAGGTCACGATAAGGGAAAAAAAAGCATTTTTATTTTTCACAAACAACCAAATCTGACCTTCAAGGTACACATCTCTTACGCTGAAGACATGTAAGTGTATTCTGAGTGCACTTTTTCAAGTGGGAAAAAAACAAGAGTTTCCTGAGCCGAAAATGCAGCTTTTTCTGCCTTTGAAACACTGGCTTTTGTTCCTAACAATTCTTATCAAAGCCCTGTATTCCTTTTTATTTGTCTTTTTCCAGACTTAAAGTCATTACTCCGCTCAGATTAAAGAAGATGCCGTAATTTTCTTTGGGGTTACCAAGATCAAAGGGAAAATTCTCCTTGAAGTCCAGACTACTGAGCTCCTAATGCAGCTCCGAGCTTCGCCGAGTCATTTTTTGACTGGGGAAGGAAGAAAGGAAAATTGCCATTTGTTTGTTGGTTTGCCTTTGTTTTCAAAGGCACTGCATGGCAATAATAATAAACTTGAGGACAGAAGTAAGATTATTAGAAATGAGCAAGAGGCTGGACAAAAAATCTGCTCAGATATCGAAAAAGGCTTTTGTGAATGATTAGCAATCTTACTTATACGAGGAGAATGCAAACCATATATTGCATACGGCAATTGCTTTGCTGTGAAAGACTGAATTTTCCATAAGCTGGCAATAGACATGTATACTAAGTTGTTATTTGTGTTATCTTTGATGCTTGTTGTGGGGATCATATATCACATGACCTGGCATTACCAGGAAACTTATCAGAAAACATTAAGTGATTGAAATACGACCTGACCAGGACTCAGCCATTTGTCTTGGCCTTGAAAGGATATATTGAGCGACATGTAGGGGTTTCTCTCTGCCATCGTCTGCGAGTCCCCACACTCTACCTTGATGGTGGGGAGGCTCAGGCTGTCCACCATCACTTGCCCCATGGCGGTAGGCTGGGGGCGATGGCCCATGGGGTTGGAGGTCACCTTGGCTCTGGCAGCGATGGTGTCCCACGTCAGGTTGATGGAGTCCGACGAGGACCTGTCTACGGGCGGGGGCAGGCAGGAGAGGCTCCCAAAGCTGCTGTGTGGGCCGTACTTCAGGAGGTGCCCTAAAATCTGATTCTCCTGGAGGGGGGAGCAATAACTGAATTGGAAAGGAGCGTGGGATAATGGGTAGGGTCTTTTTGCTACAGGGCTCGCTGTAACTGGGTGGCTCAGGGGTGGCTTGCGAACGACTAATGATAGAGCCTCAGTCTGGTCTTCAGGAATATGTCCCTCGGGGCCCTCGTAGTAGTTGAGGGACCTGTGAGTTCCTTCTCCGTTGGCTTTTGATATCTCTAGGGAACTTTGTGTTTTGGTCCTTTTCTTGAGCTCTGGGACCTGTGATATGTGTGAGGAGCTTGGTGGAACCAGTAAAGTAGGAGAGAACTTTTTGAAAACCAAATCGACACTCTCTGCTATGGCTTTGGACAGCTCAAACTTTAAAGTTTCCTGTAGATTCCTTCCCCCTGAATGGATCATTACTTGGTCACTGTCTGTCTTGCCTGACTCCCTCTGACTGTGCAGCCTTCTCTCGAACTCCTCATCCAGGTCCATGTGGAGTTCACACTCGGAGCTGTGCAGTGACTCTTGGTTTTCCATGATGTTGTCGCTTACCGCAATTCCCACCACGCCTGCTTCCTCTCCGTCCTCATGCTCTGAATCATTTGGGTTCTGCATCTGGAATAACTTCACCTGGACCTGCCTGAGGAGGCTCTGCATGGCATGGAGCTGACCCCGCAGGCGGTGGCACTCCTCGTCCTTGCTGCTGCGCCCCCTACTGGCTTGAGCACTGTCTAGATCCTGATGCAGTGGCAGCCTCTGTTTCCTCTTGTTCTCTTTGTAGGTTTCTCTGTTGTCGTGGCTCTCTTCATCAGTCTGCTCATTCGCCCCTAGGATCCGCGCGCTAGGGGAGCCCGCCATGCCCCGGATGATGTTCTCCACTCGGGCACGCTTAGCCCGGAGGTGCTCGCTAACAGGTCTCTCACCCTCAGAGCCACCAGACGAGGAGGGCCAACCACTAGGAGAACCAGGCTCTGTCGCACTGTTCCCAGAAGATGTGCTGTCTTGGTCTTCTTGGCCCGAGTCAACTAAGGCAGTGGTGGACAGGGTGGTAGCTGGCAGGTAGAACAGGCCATCATCCAAGGCTTTCTTGCTCTGGATGGTCTTCCTCAGGAGCTGTGAGATAATGGATCCATTGGAATAGCTGGTCAAGGAGTCATCATACATCGTTCTGTGGAAATATGAGTGGGCCAGCTGTGGTTTATCCTCTTCAAGGGTTCCCGTACTGCCTTGCACACTCCGGTCGGATAGGCTGAGATTCATGATCAAAACGATTCACCGCAGACTGACTGCTCTATCTGCAGGCGCCTTGTTGCAAATCTGAAAGACAAAAAGGATGGATGACAGTCTGTCTGAAAATGTGAAAGAGTTTACTTTAAGAATTTACTTTACCTTGCTCACAAAAAACACATTTTCCCCCACAATGCATCTAATTCAGGACCAGGGGTATACTTAGAGATGATAGGATGGGGGTCTAAGTTGTTATTGGGGGGTTTGGGCAATGGAAACTTGTTTATAAAGTTAAAAGCTATTCATGACTTAAGCCAATAAATACACATTTATTTGTGGCGGCTAAAAAACATTTTTGGTGGTGGGGGCTAAAGCCCCCCTAAAATAGGCTTAACGACGTCCTTGTTCAAGACCGTGTTACTAATGTCTACAGCTAAGTACAAACTTTCCATAAGAGTAGTTTTCCAAATAAAATCTCAGGTTTAAAATATTCTGCGTTTTGTTTGCATCACGATGACGAAAATTCATCAATGATTACAAATGACGGGAGAGTAGAATTTAGAGTCTTACCGGCACAATATATCAAAACCTTTTCCTTCATAACGAATGCATCCGTGCCCGGCACACTGAAAGTCCAAGACCGCTTCCCTCAGCAAAATAACTCGGGGATACTCATCACTCAAAAGCGGACATTTCCGCAGTCCTATAGTACTAATGTGCATGGTAAAATGTTACAGGCTGCATGAATGACCTTGTCCCCTGAATCTGACTAATTCATCGGTGTTACTTAACGATTTAAAATGTCTCTGATAGTCAAAGCTCTAACCTACAGGTAGTATATATAAGTGTTTTCTTATGTTTAAAACGTCTATTTGACATACCTTTTTATTTTGATTTCATACAATATCACTGTCTTTCAGCTGCGTTAATTAATTAAACTTCAGAAAATAAGCCCGCAGCTGCCATACGCTTAACAGGTAAAATCCAGAATGTATTTTCTGTACTTTAAAGATCCTCTTATATTTTCTTATGTTCACTTTAATAAAAATTAAATTGAGTTATTAAATATTAACCATAGAGGAACCTCCAAAGATCCTCATTCCATCCGTTAAACCTCTCATTATAATGAAATGGAAGATCGGGAGTTTTACGGAGGGAGTTCTAAGTAGAAAAACATAGCGTTCTCTCCTCTTGTATTTTAAACAACATTCTGAACATGATAAAAGGGTTAATGAACACCACAAATGGTGCTTTAATTGAAATATTAATTGCGGGATATTTCCTGAAGACCACCCCGAAGGTCAATTGTTATTCTTTTACATTCATTCGTACTTTGACCTTTTCAGTGCTTTCATGGGTGCAGAAAAGTTAATACTCGAGTTGTAAAATATGTTCGTCTGCAGATCTGTTGTATAGGAAAGCACTTTTCCGAAGGTATCCAGCCATAACTTTTAGTGACAGATTCGACTCTGAACGCGCCGTTGCTCCTAAAGTGAAGGAATTTAAAATGGCTCAGCGTAGATTTACGTTATCACTTAATCACGCACCTTAGTCATAAACGCAAGTCTCTACTGCCGCTTTAGTTTTAAACTCTTGTCCATCTTATTAGTTTTTAACTATTTTAAAAA
This sequence comes from Mormyrus proboscirostris, assembly GCA_026779585.1. Lineage (NCBI taxonomy): Eukaryota > Metazoa > Chordata > Actinopteri > Osteoglossiformes > Mormyridae > Mormyrus > Mormyrus proboscirostris. The sequence goes on along the minus strand of JAODKF010000030.1, from coordinate 1,441,874 downwards.
CCATTTAATGTGGCAAAATTGCGTGGTGTCCATATGGCGAGTAGGCCTATTTGAAACTTAATTGTTAACTGTAAATAATGATGCAGTTGCATGGGGGCCTCTTTGGGAGTAAAAAGGCAGGTAGGTGAGCAAGATGCTGAACACGGCCTCGTCTGTTAAACACTTTACAATAGTAGGAAATAGCATAGTAACAACCTAGCGTCAGTTTTTCTTTTTCCTTTGGCTTTGTTTTAATAACTAATGCAATTATTCTACAATGTGTAGAGGCTCAATGGTTTAATAGCTAAATTCTAACCTCAGGATTTAAATACAGAAACAGACTAGGCCATACAGTCTTAAGTTCACCCTATTTTGACCAGCCGAAAGAAATGGTTTCTAGATTTATTGTCTTAGAATGACATTAGAACACATATTTGAATACTTGGCAGATGTTATCACCTGTACTACAAAATGTTATGTGTTATGCGACTTAATACTGTGTCATATATTGTATGGGAATAGTCCGAAAATGTTTACATTGACTTGTTAATTCAACACAGCATTCAAAATCTGTGGTAGTTATTATTGAGTAGAGAGTTATAAATCCATTTTAATAATTATGCTTCCAGCGAATGCTGGGAAATTAAACAGCAAGTTAAATGAAAGTGTTCTGAGCAAGTTTTGTAACATATAAACTCAATAACCAACTTAAACTTAAACTAAATCCAGAACCCAGAATTGATTACTCAAAGGTGCCGGGGTTACACGCGGAAATTCATGACATACATGGTCATTTACGGAACTAAAAGCTTAAGTTAAAAACCTCCACCTTGCCACACATGTCATGGACACGTACAAGTCAATCGTTTCTTGGTTGTTTCAGAAAGAGGAAACAAGAATGTCATCGTCGTTAATATATAACTTAACTTCCCAAAAATAAAACAAACAATAGGCTACCCCCGGTGGATGACTTGATAATGATGATTTACTACGAACAAAGTATTTAAGCAATAGTACCGCTTTTTCAATAGTTATTTTTTTATTATCTGTGCGCCTATTCAAGTTCTACCTTCTTCAGAGTAACGGTTATGTTTAACAGTTCCAAGAAACTAAAAGTGAAAAAGCACACAGTGCCATTTACATCATTCCTTTAAGTTATTAAACTTTGACAGCTCCGTTTCAGAAATGCGAATACCCTAAAACCTAGAAAACAAATATAGTCATACATTTGGTTTTGCCCAGTATGAAATCCCAGCAAATTTTCAATTGCAATGTCAGAATTTTGTGGTGCGTGATATTTTATACTTGTTACAAAACATCGACAACCTAAACCCTACAGGTTATAATTTGTAAAAACTTTTCATATTAGCTTAATGTAGTACCTCTTAATGAATGAGACTACGGCATCTTCTATAATAAAGGACGAGATGATCACAAGAACACGGAGAGAAGAGGGTGAGTAAAGATCGCATCTTACCTGTAGCTTTGGTGGGAAGGAAGTGATGCTGGTCCAGAAGTCAGATCGAAATTAAAAACCCCATTTACCGTGGAGTGAGAGCATCCGTGAGAGCCACTGAATCCACAAAAGGCGCACGTAGGCGTGGCTACCTGGTTAGGGCAGCGCCTGCACATGAAGCTAAATGGGCAAGCTATTTGTAGCAATACCTAGTAAGTTATGCATTTTGTTTGAATTAGCAAATTAATAAAATATATAACAATGAAATTGATCAGACTCGCGATAATTACTTGTAGGATATATTCAAGGTCATGTAAGCAGTTTGTGATTCATATCGTCATGTAAAATTAGACTTAATGCTAAATCATATGAAATTACTGCTGTTACTAGTTGCAGTACTTATAATGTGTATATATGTGTATAAGTATACATCCCTATATAGACCAAACACATATACGGACTATGAGATTGGTCTGCTCCATTCCCCCCCCTCACATTCTCTCCCGTAGATGGTTCGTTCCGTGGTGCTTCCGTTCCGCCCGCGCTGAGTGACGGACCCTCCCGTCGGAGCATCTCTGTGCGGCTCGTACGACACCCTGGTGGCTGCTGTAGTTCTAGGCGCTATGTTGTCCCACTGTCGGTGTTTCACACGCACCCTTGGGCGCTCCCTCTCTGCGCTTAGCCAGGTAGGCGACGTGAATTAACCAAATGATCCAGGAGTCGAACTGTATTGCTAATGTAGTCGGAGCGTAGTTAGGCCGCGGGTAGGCCTCACACGCCGACCCAAGGACAGGGTGACACACCTTCTGCGAAAAGAAATGACATTTTTCTTACAAGAGACTGGGGTAGTGGAGTTAATATGGGTCTTAGGGTGTAAACATCTATGCTTAACGAAAGGCATTAGTGGGTTATACAGTCAAAGATCGCTTCCTTATAGATGTGCCCTATGTCCCTTGGCTAATTAGCTAGCCGCTAGTAGGGAAGTTACCGGGTCAGACCGTAGGTTAGGATATCGTGAGGTCACCTGAAAACTTTCTCAGTTTGCCCCATACAGTCACACAGACTGCCCGTAGGTAATCGTTTTGTACCGCATGTCTTTTTAAAAAATGTCTGTTTGGTATGTAGAGTTTCCAGGACACGGAACATTTTGTGAAACATTGTTTCATCTCGGTGTTCCATTACTGTATGTGACTAATGGACAGAGGCGCTATATCGGGACGTCTATGTGGGGATAGATTACTAATTTTAGTTTAAATGCAAATGCCTGTTGCAAACGTGTAAATACATTTGCAGCTGATTTGAGATAAAATATCTGGGAACAGTCACACAGTGTCTAGTGTGTTGGCTGTCGTTATCAGTAGATGGATCTAGTTGTGGAATCTGTGATCAAGACTGGAGGGGGTGCTGTAAGGTTGGCCATTTCCATATGATTCGGTTTATCTGAACTTGTGATCACTTGTATTCTTACTTGGTGGTCATCCCAGCAATCCTGATGTCTTTTGTTCTTATGTGATTTGAGGTATTATTTATTTGTGGAGGATTTTCTCCAGAGGGTCCTGTGAGTGATGAAGGTATCTGTGCCTGAACTGATGCAAACCGTGAAGTCCATGGTCCAGAGTGCACACCACTGTGCGTAACAGCACAACCTCCACTGACTGGGGCTGTAGTACTCTGCCCCGTTGTCAGGAGCATTACAACTAAGCGGTGGCAGGACTTTGTAACTCCCTGACATATTAATGCCTTGGCAGTAAGAAAGAAGTCAGTTTCACTGTAAGCAAAAACTCTATAGGTAATCACTGGCCTCTTTATGTATTGGTGAGTTTCCAGGGTTAGGGTTAGTTTGAGCTTACTTACAGCTCACTGCCGACTCATTGCCACTTGTATAATTTAGATTAATGGTGCCTTTACTATAGTCTAACTGAATTGTGGGATCACCGTTCATTTAATTTGACACCGTGGTCTGGTTTTTAATTGTCATTCACTGATAGTTGTTATACTATTGCCCAGGGTAACACTCTGAATGTGTGCTCCACTGTTTTACACATTTGCATGTATATACACTACATGTACAGGGTTTACACTTTACTTTCCAAACATTGCAGAGGTAATTAGCTTTTTCATTAAGCTGTATTGATAGTTTGTGGTCCCCAACAGAACCTTTTTTCCATGACTGTATTTATATGGTCAGGGTCAATTGTTTCATTTCTACAGTTAAGTCAGTAAAGTATGGCAACATGGTGAGAGTGATTTTTGTGGTGAATATCCCATAGTATCTTTTAAATGTATACAAACTGGCTCTTCCACTGTCTGCATTCCAAAGTAGCATGATCTAATACTGCATTCTTCTGTAATTCTGTATAATGGAATTATCTACTATTCCAGTGCCGTTTTGCAATATATGCTCTTTGCTATTTAATGAATCAAGATTTTTCTCATTTTGTCTACTAAGGTGAATTTGATTCTCGCTTTGAAAATGCAGCTTATCAAGGGCTGTATTAATTTCTTCATAAGGATTTGAGAAAATATTTCAGCAAGAAAGATTAAATTGCAAATATCATGCAAAGTTTAAAATTTGAATAAAATTTTATATATGTCTCTGTCTGATGACCTTTTTATGGTGGGGTGGGAAGGGGGCTCAGTCCATGGAATAATTGCCCAGTCTTTGTATACGTATTTATACTGAAGAATTTGACCAGCAACAGTTGCTCTGTTTGTAATTTCTGTTCTATTTTCCTGCGGTGGCTTTGCTATTAATATAATCACTCTATAGGGACTGTTTGTACAATTAATCTTTGCTTGTATGATAAATGCTTAATAAATACTAGAGAAATTTTCTGATACTGTAGCATTAAAAAACAATTGAAGGGGTGTATATTAAAGGCACTGAAGTATTTCTGAATGTTTATCTAGCTGTAAATCTGCCACTTGGCTGATCTGGATATTTATTGCAATGTGTCGACTCCATGAAGTAACACTTCTGTTTGACAGGGTCATAATGTGTTGGGGAGGAGGACTTTGTCAGGTAAGATGGTTTAAACTTACTAGTGTTTTCTAGAAACTAAACCTAGAATAACTAGGACTGCGCTTCCACAGTGCACTGAGTGAATAATGGCGTGCTTTAAAATGCTGTACAGTTTCACTACAACAACGTTTCTGCAATCTCATTTCTCGTTGTCTGCTCTGAAGGCCTCTTAGCTGCTCGTCACGTCACTTACAAGGAAAGCAGATTGTAAGTGCTTTTTCTCAGTATTCACAATTGTGACCAATTATAGACTGTTGAAACACGTGACCGCGGCTGGGATAAGCTGTGTGTTGTGTGGTTGTTCCCAGTCTTTAAATGATGATGCGGTGGTTAAGAGCTGTCAAAATGTCATAAAATTACGTATATATTACATATTCTGTTGTGAGAAATTCCATGGAATCTACAAAAATGTACATTTTGATCTGGACATTTTCCTTGTTTCTTTTAAAGTTTTTTTTTTTTTTTTTTTTAAGATTTGCTTGTTGAGGGATTATTTGTCCCCTGTTAAGTAGTGGATTGTACAGAACCCTAACCCTGCTGAATTCTCTTTCAGGGAATGCATCAGCACATCCAGCATATTCCACATTCGATACCTAAGGGCATCAGCAGCTTACAGTAAGCAACTGGCCCTTATTGTTGTGCTTTTATTGCAGTACAGTGTTTCTCATCTGGGTCCTCGGGACTCTCAGACAGTCCATGTCTTTAGAAGGGAGCAAAAATCTGGGCTCTCCTGTTGAGTTGCTGGGAAGGTGCAAAAATCTGGGCCGTGTAGTGGGGGGGGGGGG
>JAODKF010000030.1:1406282-1433220 GCA_026779585.1 Mormyrus proboscirostris | reverse complement strand
CCAACTTCCCCCAGCCTTAGAGAGGCCACAGTAGTTTCAGGCAGGTGTTTGATCTGCTTACCTATTCTCCCATAGCTCTAAAACCGTCTGTGGTCATTTTTTTTCCCCACAGCTTGTATTTGGGTTTTTTTTTTTACAGCCATATGTGGGGTTTTAAACCTTGTGGTTTAGGCAATGCTTAAAACTACTTAAGTGAGCAGTAAATGTGTCAAATTCTTCTTAGTACTAGCATGTATCATTTCTTTCATTTCACTCTCCAGTTATTGACGACACTACCAAAGAGATTGTGTACAGGGATTACATTGACATCAGCGTGGCTGTAGCAACACCAAAGGTAATGGTGCTGAAAAACCCTGAGTCTGTGGCCTTGGGATCCCAAGATCAGGTTCACTGATGTCCTGCAAGCTGGCTTATGAGCTGCTGAGATTTCTGGTACTGCTCACATTGAGGCGCCTGTCTCCCTTGCAGGGGCTGGTGGTTCCAGTGATCCGGGGAGTGGAGGCCATGAACTTTGCTGACATTGAGAAAACCATCAATGAGCTGGGAGAGAAGGTACCCACCATGAGGCTGGCTCTCTGTTAGCAGCTGGTACTGCTTTAGGGATTAATGGAATCAAGTGTTTATCTCATCTGCTGGAATGCAGGGAAATGTTTCAGAGTTGTCCTTTGTCACTTGATTAGCACGCGCCTACAATAATTATGTTACTATTAGAAGTCTCCTGAAATGTGCCTTTGGGGTCAAATTGACCCCAGGGTAGGTATGTGTTAGTTAGTCTGCATTTCTACTCAGGCACGAAAAAATGAACTGGCCGTGGAAGACATGGATGGAGGAACCTTCACCATCAGTAATGGAGGAGTGTTTGGCTCCATGTTCGGGACACCCATCATTAACCCGCCGCAGTCTGCCATCCTGGGCATGCACGCCATCTTTGAGAGGCCTATGGCTGTAGGAGGCAAGGTCTGTGTGCTCAGCCGAGATCAACATTATGGCATGCTAGATGGCCAGGAGGCCTCTAAGTGGCGCTGTTTTCCCCTTTCAGGTGGAGATCCGGCCCATGATGTACGTGGCGCTGACGTACGATCACCGTCTGATTGACGGCAGAGAGGCAGTGACTTTCCTGCGCAAGATCAAGAGCGTGGTGGAGGATCCGAGAGTACTGCTCCTAGACATGTGATCTGTCCAGCTAAATTAGTCTATTTAAAAGTCACAAGCAATGTCATACCCCCATATTCTGTAATGCATTTGAATAATTGGATTACTTAAAAAAACAAAAAGTGATTTTGAATATTCTGGTACCTCACCTATCAGTGACGATTATGGTTTGGCTTTCTGCATGGATTCTATTGGCGAAGAGCTTGGTTATAATGTACAGTATTGCAAACCATTTTAGTGAACTGGGTACATGCTTAGTGTAAAGACTCTGGGGGGTTTTGTTTATTTTCTCTTGTTCTGGTGCAGCCTATTCCCTTTTCTCATTATATTTGAGGCTATAGTTAATCCAATATTTGCCTAAAGAATAATGACAGCAACGAGGGAACATATGAACCACTGTTTTTTAATGCTACCACCGGAAGCCGTGCTATTGAACCCTGTCACTTCTTTTTTAAATATTTCACTACATGGCCCTTATGTAATGAAATTATTTCATACGCACAAGTTAGCAGTGTGTCTTTGTCATGAGTTTAGCTGAGTCATCGACAACCTTGAGAGCAGGTCCATCTCTGCCGCATATGGTCGTGGATGTATTTATGAAAGATGAAATTTTAAACATTAAACAGACATGCAATTTATATATGCTTTTTTTTGTCTGTGAGTTTGCCCCACTGTTTGCGTTGCTGACTTCTCAAGTTCCGTCCTTTAGTCATTTGTGTGATTTTAATGAAGTGTCTGAATGCTGCCTTGCAGCATTCAGTTGGACGTTATTGCATGCAGGCCCGTACAGCGATGGAAACGACTGCTGCCGTCAACGACTCTCGCGGTGTACGGTCGGCCCATATAACAGCAATCATGTGATCTCTTGATATTTTAGAAACCACTGCTTCCTAAAAGAAGAAAAAGGTCTCACCTATTTAATATAAATACACGAGACATCCACTGATCTTGAGTCGGAACAGAGGATGTGGTTTATTGACACCCTTAGCATGAGCTCTGGTGAAAGAATTAGGTGGACAAATCACATGACTTCCTAGACTCCACTCTCCTTGAGATTAACATTTGGGTGTGAAAATTGTGTTTTCATGTATTTGTAGTAGAGGGGAATTGTGACTTGGTGTGGACACAACCCTCCAGAGTATAAATGCCCCCCTCCCACCCCACGCACATAAGGTGTTTATAAGAAAAGGGCCGGGCAGCCCCAGCTCCTGAGGACTTTGCTGTCCTGTGGCTTTCAGTCAGGCTGATTTACACCTTAGACACCAGGTGATAATGACTTCAGTCATACCATGTTGTGATGAGACGAACCGGAAACTATCACACATTGTAACTATCGAGGACTCGCATGAGGCCACCTTACGTTCTAACGCCGTACCCCTGGTTTCAGATAAATCAGAAAGTCGAGTATATGGGGGTTGTTTGCCATTACCCTTCTGCAACAGTGGTAAGCTAACACACCTGCCTATGAATGTAGTGATATAATTTAAACCATCTCATTGTTAGAAGCAAGCAGAACCACGCAGCATCAACATCACACGCTGTGTGGAGCTGACAGCACCTTCAAAAAAATGGTGGTACTAAGATGGGAATTCATTAAAATTGGCATCAAATTATCATAATAAAAGACAGCACTGTAAAATAGATAATTAGGATAAATAGGTTCAGTATGGCATTCTTATTTATTGACTTGTAAAGCCACTTATAGTTGCATTAGCATATTAGAGTATGTTAATGTAGCCTGTATCTTACAAAAGACACATTTGAAAATCCAGCAATGTAGTGGTTACCTTCTGTGTGTGTTCTGGCAAGTGAAAACAAATAGTTTATAAGAGATGTGTTGTTGTTATATGCAGAATTTCCTCTAAAATATTCTGACACTGGAATGGCTACACCAAACTGCAGTTCTGCTGTGGTTAATAGTATAATGTTCAAATTAACTGTCCCAGTATAAATAATTCAATAATATTGGCTTGTGTCTTATGTTTGGTCATCTTTTAGTCCCCTAGAAAATTGGAATGTATTTAAACTTAAATATACTAACAATTTGAACAACACATACATATCCTATTGAACCAAGATTTAAGGTTTTCAAGCAGAGCCTCCCCCCCAACATTTCTTGGTTTTTCAGATTATCTGTAATTATTATAATAAATATTATTATAATAAATTATTATTATAATTAGCGCAATGTGAGTCGTAGCAGAAGGTTAATTTCTGAATGACTGTAATTCAAATTCAGTTACACTTAGGCCTCTAATGTATTTGTGTAAGCAGGTTAAAAGAAACATTAATACATTTTTATGATGTATTGGATCTAACTGAAGCAGCCAGTTTCTGATTGTGATTTCAATTAATTCCATTTTTTTATGGAAATTCTTGCGAACACACATGGACCAGGTGCCCTATGACCAACAGGTCAACCAAGTATGACTAATGCAGAACTGAAACTCAAAAAAACGGGCCATTAATTGACGGAATATAGCTCTATAATTTTGCTCACATCAATTATCATCTTAGGTATGAGGCATTAACAAAGTTACATGGAATCAACAGATATTGTCATTTAAAAGCCACATCCTAGCACATGATGCAATTTATTGAAAAAACGCTTCAATTTAACAGTAAGATCAATTCCACCAAGCAATAGACTTGAGGGTATCTGGGCATTTAAGAGTGGTATGTTTACCAAGAAAATTAACAAATAACACACATTGCTTTCCTCATTTTCATTATTCTTAATATTCAGTTTATAATGCAATTTACAGGTTATGTTACATACTACTCAAAAGTAATATGTGTCAAACCAATTAATGAAAATGACACTGAATATGAAATAAATGCTTGAAAATGTATACTGTATTTTTTATTATTGAATCATACAAGCATAACCAGAATAGCATTGCTGTTCGATTCATCGACTCCCATTGGAAGGAACTTTGCCTGTGTGCCTTCTTACCAAAGAAACACATTATAATTTCTTGAATATATTTCAAAAACTTTACATTCACTACACATTTAATTTCCTGCTGCCTTCATAATCTGACACTGTGCCAACACACATGTGGAGGTTTAATTAGGTGTCATTTAATTCACCAGAAAGCAAAAACAGCTGTCTTGGATTATAGAGTGTGATTATAGTACTCGGCATCTGAAATAAGGTTGGATGCAAAGATTTAAAAGTCTGATATGTACCTGATATTTTAGTTATTGAAGGTGGGGAAGCATCTTTGATCAGCAGTTAACGAACTGAGATTTTTAACAGAAACAAATTTACTTGAAGGAACTTTTATTCAAGCTTAGAAATTGTCCTTTTTTATAGTAGTAAAAATGTTAATGGGACAGTAAATACAGTTGTCTTGTAGACAGCACCCAAAACACACTTTATGTCATGCAGAATAAAAGTTATGAAAGGTACAGTTTATTTTTCCACCTCAAGTTGAAATGGCCAAATATTTAGTGAATTGAATAAATAAGCACTTTCTGAGCATTATGTCAGCATTAAAAATGGACATCTCACCATGTTCCATCTTTCAGCTCAAGCAAGCTTAAGTAAAATCTGAAAATTCTGGCTGAGTCTTTGTGAGGAAGTGAAACTCTATAACGTGTATCTCATGGAGAGTTCCACAGCCGCACTGTAGTTCACCTTGAGAAGTTCCTATCTGAAGCATAAGAGCGGCTCCAAATGACCCAAGGTGCCCCACCTATTACCACTAAAGTCACAACTGGAAATAAAGGAACGGCAGCCAGTATTGTGTGTGACTGCTGCCAGTGACATTTCTGAGGAAATCCCTCCATGTGTGAAGCAGTCACTTTGCTTAAGGTGCTGTGTCACAAATGCCAAGACTAACCCATGCTGTGCGTGTGTAGGACACACCACACACTAGGAGAAGCAGCTTATTTTGTGACCAGATTAGCAGGAAGTGGATCGGCCTGTGGCCTGAGGAAGGAGGGGCACATGACATTACTCGAGAAGTTCTCACTTTTGAACACGTCTTCACTAACCCCCAGGCCATTATTTGGGATTGAAAAGTTCCTCGATGCTGTGAAATAGCTCTCTTGAGTTTCTGTGCTGCACTGTGTGATTTCCTATATATTTTGGTAAAAACTGAGGACTTTTCACTTTGTATAAGCCTACATTCCAGGTCTTATTTTTGTTATAATATTGTGTCATGACCTTTTAAAAGAATATTTCTCTTTCATGAGGACTATCATCCTTTCTATATACCACTGCTGCTGGACTAAGGAAATTTTCCCCATTAATACAATCAAAGACCTGGTTAGGTGGGTTGTTATTCATTAAGACCAATGTTATGTGACCATTGAGATGTATGGTTATTCTACATAAAAGCTTGGGTGAAAGATTTCAGGGTATACCTCACAGGAGTAAATCTGCCCAGTATTCTACTTTTGGTTAAAATCTGCTGAGATTTGTTGGGGGTAGGGTTGTTAGGTTAAAGGTCTTGGGTCTTGCTGATTATGCAAGACCTGCACACAGTTTCACCCGTCACAGTGGTGTAAATTCACAATGGTTGTTTACATATTTTGCTACCATTGAGTACTTTTCAGTAGCTATCATTCTTACGTCTCTTGTTTCGGAACCTGATAAAATATCTTTTTCCCGGGGGTTTGGATTTGTTGCTGGCTTCTAATTCACTTCAGATGCTCAGGTCTTCCATTAAGTCTTCCACCAACCAAGTTCAAGTCTTATCCCTATAGATGGCGGCGCTTCGGTCCTTCCGCCAGCAGATGGCGGCATTGCACCAGCTGGGACATTAAGAGCTCGTGCGCCTGATTGCCGAATGAGAGCGGGCGGTCTGGAGTACTGCAGTGCTAGCTGGCGAGCGCGTGCCACGGCACTGTGCCGAAGAACGGGTGAGACTTGATGTCCGTTACGCCGCCGCCGCCCGAGCCTAAGCGGTAACCAGCGTCAAACTGCAGCAGCTAGAAAAAAGTAAGTCGAGTAAGTTACACAGCACCATCAAATCACTGGCATGACCGCCTAAGCAGCCGCTTCACTTCTTTCCCGCTTCCTTTGGATATACAGCGAGAGTTGGAATCGGTATAAATGAGGGTTCTCATTAATCTGGTTTTGTGCCAGATATTTTTACGAAATTTTTACGTTATCCCCCATTTCCAAAAAATGCTTTAAGCCGTTTAATTAGATGACATCAAGAAATTATAAGGCAGCCCGGGTCACCTCTGTGAGCAGGGAGGCGGCCGCCGTGCTCAGGTAGTCTGGGATGAGGAGCTGGGTGTGCGGGAGCACACCGGCCGGGTGGCTCTGATACAGGGCCTGGGGGTGGGGGAGGGACGCCGTTAGGGTGCATGGCATGAAGTCATCAACATCTCAGCGGGAAATATACAGATATAGTAAGGCCATAAGGGGGTCTTGGCTGAGACACCCAGACCAGTATAAAATAAATGGAATAAGTGTTGTCTCTCCAAATACTGCAGTCAGTATTTGCTACATTGATTTAATGGTCTCAGGAAAAAAAAAAAACTTGCAATGAATTTTTGCTGATTATTAGGTTGAAGAAATCCAGTTGAGTTTCAGTAGATAGTATGCTGTTATAGTGATATTTTAAGTTTGGCACTGTTTTGCGCAGTTAAGATAACCGTAACCCTAACCCCTAATTGCTCCCGGTGAGCAGGTTGGCACCTTGCATGGCAGCCTCTGCCACCGGTGTATGAATGTGTGTGTGGATGGGTGAATATGAGGCATATATTGTAAAGCGCTTTGAGAAAAGGCGCTATATAAATGCAGTCCATTAGTTAACCAGTCATAAAAGTGTCATGAAAAAGTTGTAAAAACTTTTTTTTTGATTCACCATTCCGGTCAGGAGTTCGTAAAGCAGTACCCCGAGACTCCACCAGTCACATGCCTCTGTGATGTCTGCCACGCCTCCAATTTCTGCCAACCAAAACGGCGAGAACAAGAGATGCAGTTTAGAATTATGAGACCTGTTTTTCTGCCAAAGAGGAAGCTGAGATATGTACGAACACATCACTCTGCTTGCTATTTGATGGAAAAACCTAAGATGATAAGGTCAGTTATTTCCAGGCATTATTAGCCACCCCCTCCTCACAGGTGTCATTTAGTTCTCTTTTTCACATTCTACTTCTGGTTGGTCTAGGATTGTTGTACCGTGAATAAGCCATGACTGAACATGTAGTCTATGAGAGTGTGACGTTACCTGGGGCACAATGCATGCGCTGCATGGCTGCGGCGCTGATTTCCGGTCGGACCTCACTCCACTGACCGAAGTACGTCAGACATACGTTTCCTGCACAAAAAAACACGTGGTTTCAGTTGTGCACCCAAGGTGGAATCACTGCGTAAGATTTTTCTCATGTTAGGAGGAACAGAGACAAAAAACTGCCTTTTTTTTAGTAGTACTAGGGGAAACACGCAAGACAAAAGACGTGGCAATGACTACGACGGAGAGTGTGGGAAAACAGAACCCAGTCTTATGTAACCATTAAGGCAGAGGTGAAATTAATGAATGTTTACATCTACACCTTGTTTTATATTCAATCAAAACCTTTTTCTTTAGGATACCCCGTAATTAGAACTTCTGGGTTTGAGGTTAATTACAGTGGCTGTCATGCTCATGACTGACCACTGCTGTCCAGCAGGATGTTCTTCGGGTTCAGGTCCCTGCACAAGATTCCCTGTTGGTGTAAACTCTCCAAGGCCAGTAGGATCTGGGCACCCCATAGCCGCACCTGCCCCTCAGGCAGGCCCCAGCAGCCTTGTATACTGTTCTCTTTGGGTCGTGGTGCTGGTACCCGGGGAAGGAGGCACCACCCGTCCACCTCGATGGGGTGGTCTGTTCCAGGTCCTTCTGGTCTCGAAGTGCAGTGAATGGCAGCAGCTATTGGATTTAGCAGTTCCCATCCTTCATCCACGTCCTCCCTTCTGTCTCTGGGTTTGTTCACATCCTTTGGGTCACCTGCATGCGTGGAAAACCATGGAGAGAGGTGGTAGGAGGGGGGGTTTCCTGAGGATGTCTCTGTTTCTTGAACTGCTAAAGCAGTACTTGCCCACTCAGTGGGTTCAGCTGCCCATATGGATTGTGTTACCCCTTCTCTGCCTGTCCACACTCTCCAGGACACCTGACCTTTTGCATATCCTGTCTTTCTATACTGCAGGTCCCTAATAATGCCCTGACTGTCTCTGTCTACTTGTAACACCTGGTCATTCATGGAAGGCTGGGCTTCATGAGGTATTCTGCTGCCTCCTACTGGTTCTGGACTGGAATGTTTCATCACTAAGTGTATTTTATCTGGGTCTTGAGTGCCATTTGCAGCTTCCTGCACAATGCTGGATTCCTGTAAGTCTGTCTTTGAAAGCTCCCACATCCCTTTGAAGGCCTCAGTAGTCTCCCCACCAGGGCAGCAACGCGGTGGGATGACCAGGTCTTCCTGAGTGCTCGAAAAAGTGCCAGTGGTACCATGGAACGCATCATCCCACCCCAGTGGCCCAGATACCCAGCTCCTTTTTGGTGGGCTGGCTCTGGCACTATGCAGGCAGCCAGTTTCCTCGCAGTAGTGGTGCGTCCGGCCATCCTCCAGTTGCTGCCGGACCTCCTCCCAGGAGGAAGGGGATGCAGCATCTGGGCTGTCCCCAGAGCCGTCCTCTGCCTGGACCTGCCTCTTAAACTTTTCATCCTGTTGCTCTAGATTGAGAGCAGGGGTGGTGTAGCTGGTCTTCATCCGGATCTTGTAGCGGGTGGAGCTGCAGCCCTCAGAATGTTCCTTCATCTTGTCCTTCCTGGACTTGTGCAGCTTAGAGAAAAGCCTCCCCCCTGCTCAATGTAGACGAACAAATGTTTAGGGTTAAAAAGACGTGTTTTTTATTAAAGAGCTTTCGCTATAAATGCATTAAAAATCTACATCACCTCATTCTACCAACATAGACGTTTGTGTTGTCTAATTCGTGATACTAATCCAAACATCGGTTTCCAAATTAAATGAACCCCCCAAAACATTCATATGTCCCCATGGAACTTTCTGACCAAAAATGGCTACTGCCAGCTCTCTTCTCCCCCTGCATTATGATGCCAAACAGGATTTACTGGTGAGCCAGCACACACTACCTTGGACATGGCCCAGGTGCAGGTAGACGGCGTCTTCACTGACATAGTAACGGAGCAGCTTCACCATAAAGGGCACACCCTGGGGGATGATGGTGGGCTGCTCACGGCTTTCCCAGCTTGACTTGGACAGGCTCTGCAGGGATGGAGAATAATAGCAACACCTGTGATTTTCTTCCTAGGAATTGCAGAGTACTGCATGTATATATAAAATACAGGTAAAGCTGTATGTTATGAGCCCTTAATTTACCACCTCCATGCTGTTTTTATCATTTTGTCCAATACCAATCTCAAATCCGTAATGCATATGTCCATCTTGTGTTGAAAAGTAGGCAGCTTTTATCCAGATCAATCAGGAAAGCTGAATGCCCAGCAGGGCTCTAGACAGCATTGCTGTGGTCACCCTCCCCATCTGCTGGGGAACATTACTCTTGCGGCCGTCTGCTTGTATGATGCCCTAATGCCCTTAGCAGGAATGAAGCCAGGGTGTCTGTGCTTACTTTAACCACAAACACCTCCTTGGTAGTTAGGTTTTGGACAGTCAGAACCTAGGGCAGAAAAGCAGAGGAGAGTGAAAGTCAGCTTGGTATGTTTATGACCTGGCATAGCAAGTAATCATGGAGTGGCCACACCTGTAGTCTGTACTATGAAGTGGTGTTACTGGCTTATCGGGTAACTTTTTGGATTTAAGGTAGTCTGGACAAAATATAAGTGAAGAACATGAAGTCCATTTAAACTGTGGTACCTTAAATCCGACAGGTTACCCCGATAAGCCAGTAACCCCGCTTTGCAGTACAGGCTACAGGGGAGGGTGTGTTTGGGAGATGATTAAACCAAAGACACGTGCAGATTTTTTCCTATGGCAGCACTCAAACACCAATTTAGATTTAAAGGTAGTGGAATATCACATGACACGCCTGTGAGCGCTGACTGCAGTGTCATCTGAACAGATCGGACCTGGGATCACTTTGTAATTTCCCTGTTTCAGTTTTTCGTTTTACTGGCAGGTGAATAAGCTTTGATTTTCACAAATGCCAACAATCAGCCCTGATCACTCTGCTTCAGCAGGTTGACAAAGTAAGCCTCTGCTGTTTTGGTTCTGTTGCTGATTCAGAGAGCATGGGAGTTGGAGTGGATGAGCACTGGATAAACACATGCCTGTTTGCAGAATTTCACATCCACTGTTGGCCTCTAAATCACAGGGTCTTTACCTTGTCTTCATGTTAAACAGAGGTTATGGGCTGAAGAACTGCTCATTACTACTATGCTTCAATATGTGTGACAGATTTTACTTTGTGCAGTCTTAAAAAGCAGAACTGTGGAGTGCTCTCGTGCATGACCCAAGGCTGTATTGATCGGCATATAGCTAATTTAATTAGACATTGACTCCTATAAATAGACCAGCATAAGCACATGCTTACCTTGTCGATCACCCCGATGACTTTGCACATTTTCAGGTCCTCCACTGGTGTGCTGAGGTTTCTGATTGGCCGAAATCTTAGGCTGCTGTAGCCCTGTCAGATGGGGACGGAGCCTGAGTACTGACTGAGCTCTGAACTAACTCTCTCTTCCCTTCTCCCACCTAGAGCTGCCTGGGAATAGTCTAATTCCCCCGATGAAGTAATTCAGTCTGCTCGTCCTTTGCCTTTCTGCTAGGGGAAGGAGTGACGAGTCTGTGAATCAGGTCCAACCAGAATCCTGTCATGCAGTTCTTTGACCATTGCCTGTACGCATCAGAGGCTGTCACATGCACCACATGAGGCGAATGTGCTTGCATTCAAGCCACATGATGTGTGATTTCCAGCTCGGTGTGAAATTTAATGTAGGATGTGTGTGCATCAGTTTCTGGTGAATCTATCTTGTGGATAAGGCCCTCCTCTGCTTTGTTATACATCATATGAAATGACCCTCATAACTCAATACTGAGACAACTGTAAAAACGTTTTAATTGCCCTTTGGTGACCCCCTACCCCAGACAGCGACGTCCCATTTCCCAAGCTGCCTTGAAGGTGTGAGTTAAAGATCTCTTCCGCTCTCTTCAGGTATTGAGTGGTCTTCCGCTTCACTGCCTCCCGCCGTTCCTTGTTAGGGTCCACTGTAGGCAGCAAGACATGGGCAGTTAACCAACCACACAAAATTAATCCCCTCACCCCATATCAGTCAGCTAGCACCTGACATCTATGCCAGACCACAAAACACGTTACTTCCTGTCAGGATGTGCAGATGAAATCCAAAACCACAGAAGTAGAAGGCTACAACCCTCTGTTGGTTCTGTTTCCTCTTTTAATAGTAGTTACTTTGTCAATGCCAGTTTCTTATTTAAACCTGATTCTTAGAAGCATTTTCCCATGTTTTGCTTGTATTGGCCATACTCTGCTGTGGATCTTGCAAAAGCAAGTGTTGCCATGGAGATGGGTAGTGGTCCCCTGTGACATAGTACCTTGCACTCCACTCAGTAGCAGATCCACCCCGTTCTTGTAGTAGTTGAAGGCAGCCTCGTAGTCCTCGCTGACCTCCCGGTCCAGCGCCATGCGGATCTGCTTGGCCGCATCCACCAAGTAGTCCCTCTTTGCCATGACTGGCTCGGCTCAGACTTGTGCTATTCTGGATGAAACCGAGCAGGTGACGGACGTGCGTCACCTGTGCCCCAGGCAGACCCACATGTCCCCGAGAGTCGTTCTGCAGAGTCGTTCTGCAGAGAAACCCTGGCCAGCCTGCCAAAATTACAAAACAAAAAAAAATGGTCACGCAGAGTTAAAAATAACAAAAGGTGGCTGTCATGCATAGTCATATGACAGGTTGTACTGTGAACCCAGGCAAAGTCCAATGTATAAAAATGGGAAATGGGGAAAGACCAGACAGAACATACAAAAGCACAAGAGGTTATTCAGTCCCGCAGCTTATCAAATTCTGGGAGGCAAAGGATCTCTGTGAATGATGAAGCTGAATGTGTTTGTTCAGATTCCTGGCCATCATGTTGCTGCCAAGGAAATGACCCCTGTGGTAATGTGGAAGCCTAAAGGAATGAGTCATGTTCGGCCATAAAGAGTGGATCGGCTTCAGGTGCAGGACATGCATGTAAGCGGTTTGCACTGTGCTGACAAGCCTGGGAGACGCTTGAGTCATAATTTTGCCTTGACTGGGCAACACGCTGGCACATACATTCACACTGTTTTTATTTGTAATGTGAACTCTGTGTTCTGCTGAAATAATTAGCTTTTGTATATGATTTTGTTTACCATATTTTGGACGTCTAAGCAATCCAGATTACTGAAATCTCTGTGAGTCAATAGCATACATCACCGCAGCCTGCTTTAACAACCAGATCAGAACCCTCCTCAGGGTGTGGAAGGCACTCACTCTCAACAGGAGGATTTCCAACTTTCAGTCCATTAACATGCCACTTTCCTCTAATTTGATGGGGAGTCAGGGGTCCCCTGAAAAACATCATTCTCCAGCCCTTCCAGTAACAGAAATCCAGCAGACTCGGGTGAGGTTACTTGTGTTCTTTGGGTCAGTGGGTCTTTATGTAAACATCTTTCCCCATAAATGATCAATGTGTCTGTGTGAGCTTGTAATTACAGAGGTGTTTCCTGGAATGGGTAAATGCACCCAGGCCTGAAGTTTTGTGTGCTACTGATCCAACAATGACTGAGCCCATCGAGCAGCCAGATCCCCCTGAGAGACAGTGCTGTGACCTTTGCACAATCCCCATCCTGTTTTCTCACCCACACCCTCCTTTAATCAAAATAATATACACCGCCAGCAGCCTCTCTCCCGGAACTGAGTCAGGGACATCCCAGGCTGCATTGCGGGCCTACGGCGTGACGTAGAGAGAGGATGAAGTGTGATGCCTTATCACACCACACTTGTTTGGGAGATGGGACAGTGTGAAGGAACGCGTATCTGGATGTTCAAAAACATTTGTGTAGAAACTCACCCGCAGCCTGTAAGATCTCAGCAACCCTAACCGATAACATGGCCTCCCCACCCCCTTATGCATCTATCTGCACGCGCAGCAAAAAAGGATATGGGAGGTCACACCAAATCATGCATCTGCCATACCTTATCTGACTCCCGCATGTCCTGGCCTCATCGCTTCAGCGTCAGCCTGTGTCTCTGCAGCCTGCCTCAGCACCAATCATCTCGGAAATAGGGACAGGCTCAGCACTGCTGCTTATTGGCTGCAGATGATGTCACCTTCCCTTACGATTAGTCACAGACCCTGTGTTCATGTTCCTCCCTTTTACAGTTCTTAAAGAGACAGCGCGTTTATAATTTGGTACAAACCTATGTTGCAAGAACCTATCCTTGATGTACGTGCAATTTTAATCATATTTGACAATGCTGTAAACGACAGCAGCAGCTTGAATCAGATTAAAGGGGATTTTTATTAAAAGAGGATGGAACCTGACTCTTCATTTCACTGGGTGCTGATGTCTGTAGCATCAGTGGGGTCCAGTGTAAGGAGTTTGTCATCAGTGCTGGGTTTGTTCCTTCGTGCCAGCTGGAGCCACCCCCTCACTGGCAAACAAAGGGCCGGACACAGGGGAGCAGCTTAGCCCAACCGACCTCTTAGGGGGGGCTGTGGGCAGACACTGTGTGAGGAGGGAGTGGTATGGGGGGGGCATTAGCACAGAGTACAGGCTATCAGCTTGATGGGACTGAAACCTGACTCCACACTCAAGCACCGTGTAACATGCAGAAGACATTTCAGAAAGCATGTTTTTTTTTATTATTATTACAACTGAAGCAGCACTTCAAGTAGGTGACAATGTTTGTGTTGTTGATTTCATTTATAAATTACCAGGAACATTATCATTCTTAAGTCTTTTCAAGGAAAGTGGAAACCCCCAAGCTTTTCACAATCGTCAACATTCATCGACATCAGTGACAGAGAGATTTCCTTGAAATAACTTAGCGTTATTAAACTTCACACTGTAAGACATAGTAGCCTTTGTTATTGTGCATGTAGAGGTTTGGATCTGTGGGGCTGTAGTCCAGGTAGCTCTCCTCAGACTTCTCAAAGGGACTGCAGAAGTATCAGTCCTGACCTTCTTGTACAGGTTGACTGAGCAGATGCTGTAAATGACCCCAAACACCAAAAAGGTGTTGCCCACTGCTGCCTTGATGGAGGAATGCCCTGCTAGCTTCTAGGTCCAGTCTGTGGTTGATGGACATGGTGTCCTCCACTGGAGCGAGTTCTCTGTCTGGGCAGGAGTTGTTGGACATGATGGCCTCACAGGCACATTGGCCTGGCTCCCCCACCTCCCTGTTCCTCTCACTCCTGTGTCCCAGAGGTTGTACAGGGGTGCAGATACTGAAATGGCCCCAGATTTCACTTTCTGACAAGGTCTCTAATGGATGTCTTGGTTTCAGGTTCTTATCTTAGAGAAGATTATGTTCCTTCCCCAAAGCCATCACATGTAATCCTTCCTGTATTTCCTTTACAGTTGCTTGTGATCTTCCCTTTAAAGAGTTATATAAATATTCATATAGGAAGGGACACTGAAATGGAAGAAAAGGTGGCAATGAAGTTACATTTGGATCTGTGTGTGTGTGTACCTGACAATATTCCCTAAAGCTGATATTCCCTCACACCTTGTCTTACTTGCCTGGCTTATATTATTGAGTTCTTGCATGTAGCATGGCACTGACATGCTGCCCCCCCCCCCATATGAGAGGCACAAGCCACAGGTTCACCAAACTTTTCTATGGTAATAGTTAATTATCATTATCAAACATTTACTCAGGTGTAGATAAAGGTTATGCTACAGAATAACTTTCAAAATGCTATATATATAAAAGAATGTGCAGTGATCTAAAAATGTGATGGTCTCCTTGTTAGTCTTGTTTGTACTATTCTAACTACACAATAAAAGTCCCTGGGAATGACAGTAGATTTTATGAATATTTGATTCAGTCGAAAAAAACAGGGGCTCTGATTTGTTGTATTTTCTACTCTGAGTCCTGAGTCAATTATGCTGCAATACATTGAGTTCAAATCATTATGCCAGCTGTATATAGCAAGCTTTCATCTTCTGCCTGTCAGAGGAATCCACCCAAATTATTGTCTGTGTACAACAGGCAGGCCTTTATGACCAGGAAGAAACACACACACATCCATGATGCCCGCCCAGTGAAACACTTTATACATGTGAGATGAACAGTGCTCTGGGCTCAGGGTTTAGTTGACCCTGTTAACTGCATTGCCCACATGTTTCCTTGACTTCTTTTTCTTTGCTTTGGTGGTCTTGACATTTGGGCCTGACTGTTTTAGGCTAAGGGCTGGCCTGGACCTGGTGAGCTGATCGGTCGTGGGGCTCAGCTTAAGGGTCATAACATCAAGACTGGTGCGCAAGCCTGTGACATGGTCTAAGTGGAGCTTGACTGAGGGGGTTTGTAGGTTGGGATGAGAGTAGGAATATGTTGATGGTGAGCTGGGTGGGCGGGAGGTGGCAAGACCCCCAATGGAGGGCAGGTGAAAATGCTCATTGCTCATGTTGGTCACGGAGTAGTGGCCACTGTTGGACATGACCACATGGTGCCAGGAACTGAGAGGTGTGGCCAAGAACCGCTGTGGGCCACTCGAGTCCTCTTTGGCACCACCTGGAGACATGACCACAGAACTGCGGGGTGTCACTGCCTCCACAGCACTCTGGAAGGTTTTCAAGATGCGCTCGCTCTTCTGCTTTTCCTTCTTCTGCCGTGACTCCACCTTACGCAGCTGTCGCCGGTGATCCCGCATCATCTTCTTCCTGGTGTCTGCCAGGCCTCTGCATAAGCAAAGCATTGTGGGAGCAAAGTGAGGCATGATCATGCAGTTGAACCAGCTTTTACATGTACATTCAGCACCTGTTTCTTGCACATAATTAGAGGAATAGTGTTTAAACACACATGTATCATCACCAGTCTGCACCTAATTTATCCTGACTATAGCTAGATATGTCACTGTAAGAAATTAGCATGAGTTGCTAAGCAGCTCACCATACAGTAAATTCATTATTCACACCTATTTTAAGGACAACCTTTGAAACAAGAGTACTGAAAAGTAAGAAATGACTTAAAGAAAGTTCATGCTCTTGTTGTTTGCATTTTGATCTGGGCAGTGTGGCTTGGGCAGACAGAAAGTCTGATAAAGCCTTACCTGTAGTCCACTAATCCTGTTCTGTCCTTATCCAGCTTCTGTATGAGCTCCTCAATTTGGTATCGGTCTAGTGGTATGGTGGATTGCTGCAAGGGACACACAACATTGGAGAGGATTCAGAGTGTACCCTCCTAATCATCATCTCCCATTTGTACCAACACTCCAGGGTTGTCCCAGACCTGCACTGCTCTCCTGAAGTCTGAGACAGACACACGCATTGTCCCATCTTTGTCGATGTTCCGAAAAAAGTCCCAGAGGCGCAATTTGCGCTCATCAAGGTAATCCTGTAAATGAATGTTAGATCACGTGATAACAGATTTCCTCAGAAGGAATTACCATTTACCTTTGTCGCCTGTGAAGTTAATAGACTGTTTTGAATTGGATTCATAGTTGTACCTGGATGACTTTCATGGGGTCGGGGCGTTTGTTGGGTTTCTTGGATATGAAGCCGCCTACTCCTCCATAATGCACCTCCAGGCCAGGATGCTCCTGGCGCGTTACCTCCAGCAGTTGCACAAAGTTCTTGTTCACCAGCACATTCTACAGAGGGACACACAGCACTCTGTTATTGACATGTAACATGGCCCCAATGCAGCCACTGCATTTTAATGTGATTAACATGTCATGACTTTCATTACTGTTTTGGTCTTTGTAGTTTGCTAGGTTGAGAGGTAGATAACTCACTGAGATGTTAATCTCCTCCAGGGCAGATCTGTGGCTGTTCTTCACTGTTTTTAGGAGTGCCAGTGCTCCTTCCACTGTCAAGGTGTTATAGGCCAGCTGCACACATGTACATATACACAATCAACCCTTGTTGCCTGAGCCACTGATAGTGTTGAGAGCTCTTCCTCAATATCAGTGTTTCCCAACCTGGTCCTTGGGGACCCCTAGACAGTCCATGTTTTTGCTCCCTCCCAGGTCCCAATCAAATATGTGGACTATCTCCGGGTTCCTGTGTACTGCATTGGGAAAAACTGCTCTACATGACTGAACATGACAACATCCAGTTGTCATGGCAGTGCCTCCAGAGCCCCCACCCAGAGCGTGTGGAGTGTGTCGTTGGCCTCCAAGCCCTTGCATAGCATTTCTGCTCCCTCATTGGTAATCCGGTTGTGGCTCAAGTTCAGGAGCACCAAGGTGTTGTTGTATTTGAGGGCTTCCCCCAAGGCAAGGGCCCCCTCGTTCCCAAAGCCATTCCAGGAAAGGTCCAGGTGTTTCAGGGTGATGTTGCCCTGGTTTGTTGGAAGTCAGAAAATTTCGATATTACTGTTTTTTTTTTAGTGTAAGTTAGTGCAGGAATGGAGAGCCTGTTTTGAAGGTGACTGCCTTCCCTACCTTGAGTCCTGCAGAAAGAGCCACAGCACCTTTCATTCTCAGGTGATTCCAGCTCAGGTCAAGCGTCTCCAGGCCCTCATTGCTTGCTGGGAGGAGTTGTAAATATGAAGGAGTCAAACTGGAGGCCATTAGTTGCCTATTGAACTACAGTTTTGGGTAAATATTACTGTGCAGAAGCCAAGACACAGAATGGGTACCTTACCTAGCAGCTGGCCTAGATGCTCCCCTCCCTTTCCAGAGAAGTCATTGTGACTCAGGTCCAATTCCTTTACTCTGTAGTTAGTCTAACAGATTAGGAAATAATACTAACTTTACCAGACATTGAAGTTATCTCTCCATTTAACAACCTTGCTGTGTAGAGTTGGATTCCTTAAAATGTTTGTCTAAGGTAAAAACTATACATTTTACTCTGGACTTACAGAAAAGGTGTCTGCAAAGTATTTCGCATCATCTTCTTTGAATCCGTTTCCTGGGTGGCAATTAATAATGGTGACTGTAAGTGATCACACAGCTTGATGTAGCTGTGTGTCTTTATCAGAAAAGGATGGCTGGACTCGGTTGTCACAATTACCCGACAGTTTGAGTGACTGGATTGAGATGTTGTCCACCAAAAATTTTGTAATGTACTCGGCACCTGCAGTCTGCAAATGATTATTTGAGAGGTTCTGTAACAAACGGAAAGCCTTTTAATTCGGGAAGAACTTGTGCCTTGCTCTTCGTTTCCATCTAGTGGCTAAATATGAGAGAGCGGACACTTTAAGGCAGGGCAATTTGTATTTAATAGTTTGCAGTTAATTGATGAATTGGTGATATTGGGAAATGCCCTGCCCTCTGTATGTCTATCAAGCCATCGGTCTATTTATTAATTTACTGATTATGGCTGTCACATTCCAGTGTTGGAGTTACATTTCCTACCTACCAGATTCTGAATAGTCACATTTGCCTTAAGCATCTCCACGATGTATCTGGTCCCTTCGGCCAGCAAGTAATTGTCCTTCAGCTCCAGCGTTGTGACACGTACGTCAGACTGCGTGGAAGGTGGTTACACTGCGGTTAGTTAAGTCCCCTAGATGCTGTGTGCCGTGAACCCCCTGGAAGACACCCCGCACTCACCACCAGGGCGATGGCTAGCGCCTTGACCCCCAGGGGGCCCAACCCGCGGTGGTTAAGGTTCAGAGTGCTGTCGCTCAAATTTCGCAGGTAGTAACTGACGGGGACTACGCCAACCACCTGGCAGGCGTGTTGGTAGATCTCAGCTGGCGACAAGTCAGCTTTGTCCCCTTCGTCCTCTGAGGAGACGAGAAAAGAGAGATTATTAAATCCCCTCTTTACCTGCATATTGCCTTACAAATGCTTAACTCAATAACTAGCGCTTTTTAACGTAAAATTACAAAACTGATACTTTTACTCATTAACATTGATGTGATTCAGAAACATACCAATTTGAATTTCAATTTTATTTTCTGTAGGCCTGTATTTTAAGCTGGACGATCACATTGGGGATTATACATCTAAATATTAATAATGGCAAGACCAGTGCAAATTAGCATACAATACATTGCGTTGACGTTTTCAGTTTTAGTCGGAACATTGTTCATCTGAATTAAGTGCTTATATATGGACTATCATAAGAAGCTCTAGTAAACTGATAAAAATCTACAGTTTACTGCACTCATGCCAATAACATGTCTGGTTATTTGTATCATGATGGAATACAATTGAATATAACAATAGATATATAAAATATATAAATTCCCCCGCTAGTCTTATATATCTACGCTAGTCCCCATAATCGGTTTACCGTCAGTGTCGAGATCTGTGTCCCACTCGTCCCCAGGACCTGGCTGCCGTGACAGGTGTGAGGAGTCGCTTTCCTCCAGGCAGAGCGCTTCCAGGAACAGCCTACACTCGGATACAGCACTCATCATGTGCGATCTTTAAAAATGTTAGAGAACGTTACAGTCCCTAAGTCTACGTTTGGTCAGGCTTCTGTTCAATTATCAGTTAACATAGCATGTTTAGCCTACTAGTGTGTATCTACCTTTGAGTACAGAGGGTTGGTTATCTTAGTAACCATATCACATGTGAAACCTTATCTAGGCTATAGTTGGTTAAAACTGTAATATGAACCTAGAAGAGTAAGGGGCCAATAAAATTTTAACGCTAAGCATGTATGTATAAGAATTAGCTTCCCGAGGAAAGGTTATTTTTGTGGAAATGCACATTTTTCCCAATGTTTAAATTTAGCATCCAACCGCTATAAAGTGGTCGATTAAATCGACTATTTATGATTCATTATTTATAATGCATTGCAGCAGTTTCTAGTATGTGGGATAATGACTTCATGGCAACTGCGCGAGCCCTGGAGATACGGTAAATTATGCTTCACTCCCTTCACTTTGCTAATTACTTTGACGTCTCGATTTGATGTCGGGCTTCAGCACAGCGCACTGAGCAAATGCGAATAGTTTGGAGCGAGCGGGGAGCACGCAAGGAGTGCGCACGTCAGCTGTAGAATGATCGGGACTCTCATGTGTTACGTGCTATTCCCTATAGCTCGTGTTACACGCGCAGCTTCAGGTACAGTGTCCGGCACGCATCACTGACGCGCTTTTTCGTGCAAGATGTCGCTTGTCGGACGCCGGGGAATGGCGTGCAAAGGCAATGCGGTACATTCCTGAGAGAGTCGAGGACGCAAAGGGTAAAATGTTTCGGTGCAGGCTGACGGTTACGCAGCGTTGCTCGAGTAAACATCTCCCCTGACGTATCCTGTACTTTTCCCAAAGCGATGGTGGTTCTGTGGAAAGTGTAGTAGCGATAATCACGTGATCGGTTTGGTTAACATTAACCCCCCCCCCGCGATACCCCTGCAAGTGTGAGCGTGCTGCGCAAGCCCGGTTCAGGCCCTGTACGTCACCTGTATTCGTCTGTTATTTTCGGTACATGAGGTATGCGTACGTGTGCAATTTTTAAAAGACCGTAGCCTGAAATTCTAACTTGCGCTTTCGCTGCATTGAGGGGGCAATTAACCCTCAGAATGGAAATAAGGTGCCGTATGTAACCAAACAATTAAATGTTACCGCAGAACGACATCGTATAAGTAAATTTTGCATATGTGTATGGTTTAAACTGTGACATGAATAAAAACAGGTAAAAGTGGGGTAGCCAATCTTATCCGCAAAGGGCCGGTGTGTATGTGGGTTTTCGCCGCGACTCCCTAATTAGAGGACTGATTGGATGAAGATCGAGTCCTCACACCTGGATTTGAACAGCTGGCCTACAGGTTATCTGAAAAAAATTGTATTAAACACCGGCCCTTTGCAGATAAGATTGGCTACCCCTGGTTAAAAGGAATAGCTGACTGAGAATAGTGTTTAACTGAAGCACAATTGTTTATTTCCCACAGATAGAAGACAGAAGGATGGTCCCTGGAGATCAGAGGCCAGCTGTTCTGTCATGAATGGCAAGGGTGCCTGGGATAGTGAAGGACCCGTGGCGCCAAAGCCCAGCGAGAAGCAGTTGGGCCAGCAGCTGATTACTGGCGGCAGTGACGAGGAGGAGAGCAGAGTGGGAGGGGCTGCAGCCCAGGGGGAGCAGCAGGAAAGGGTGGCCCTTGCTGTGGGTGGAAGGGCCCAGGCTGTAGAAAAAGAGGAGGTAACCCGAGGAGAAGTGGCCCCAGAGGGAGTCCTTCTCCTGCCAGAGGGACGTAGTCCAGAGTCGGGGAGTAAGGACGTGGGGGGGAATGGCTGTTGGCAGCAAGGGGGGCTAATGGGTTTGGAGGAGCAGGAAAGGGAGTCTGCTTTGGATGGAGCAGGAGGGTTAGACTCCAGTGAGCTCCAATATGGGGGTGCTGTGGCTGCCATGTCCTCGCTTTGGGGGTCCAGCACTCTGTTCTCTGGCACTGGCAGTTGGGCCTGGGCGGGCTGTGTGCAGTCGGCAAGTGGGGGCTGGCACTTCACCTCAGGGCCTGGGCTGAGCCAAGTCGTACACTGCCCACCCTGTCAAGCCCCAGTCATGACCTATAACCCCCTGGCCCAGGAGATGGTGCCGTTTGAAGGTGAGGGCTGAAGGACACATCCACCAAAGATCCTTCATTAAGTATGCTGTCAGTTTTACCTTAGGAAGTGGTTAGTGTGATTTTGTTTGCTGTGTGTACCGGTCAACAGGTGGAGCATTACACTAACAATGTAAAGGTTGTGGGTTCAAATCCTGGGGAACACACATAAATTATAACTCTTCTTTCTACTGTAAGTCGCTTTGGAAGAAAGTGTCTGATAATTGCGTAAATGTAAACTTCCTTTTAGAGTTGATAGTACATATTACATGATAATACATATTCCTGTCTGTACGATATTGCAGGGTCTTGTCGGACTTGCCTGGTATTCTTGTAGTACCTAAATTCTCCATTGTGTTTTGCAGTGACTTGGAGGGTGTGGGAGGACATTTCCAAGCCCCAGGAGCCCACGGTGGGGCCCCGGGCCCCGTTTGAGTTCACGGTCATGTCCTACAACATTCTGGCCCAGGACCTGCTGGAAGCCAACCTAGAGCTGTACAGTCACTGTTCTCCGAGCGTTCTGGCCTGGGATTTCCGACTCCGGAACATTCTGCTTGAGTTTGACAAGTGGAAACCTGATGTGAGGATGCGGGTTTCCAACCCACAGAAATCTCAGAGTTCAGTAACTCTGTAAATTTATTTCCTGATTTTTGTTTTGTAGATCATGTGCTTACAAGAAGTCCAGGAGAACCACTATGTTGAAGGTCTCCTGCCCATGCTGACAGAACGGGGTAAGCAAGTTATCCCCATCGCCCGCTGGGGCACAGCTTTAGCCAGTGGAATCTGCATACAAGTGTAAGCTATGGTCAAAGTTGGGTAATTTAGGTCCAGAGAGAAAAGTTCCAGACTGGGTTTTTGCTTCAACCAACCAGTTGAGTACTTTGTGATTGTGATTCTTTATGCTCAACTGGTTGGTTGAATCAAAATTCCGATCTGGAATTTTACTCTCTGGAGCTGAATTACCCAACTCTGGCTATGGCTAACAGAATAAGCTATAGGAAAGTTTCTGTTCCTGGTAGATTAAGTGTTTTTTTTCCTCTCGGGGTGGGGAATGGCAGCAGTTTGCCAGTAACTAGTGGGGTACACAGGGTTAGGGTTAGGGTTAGGCACTTCCAGAGGATTAGTGGCCGTTCAGCAGATTAAAGAATTTGTTAGTCTGTATTTAGTTTGGTACTGTTATGTATTGATATTTATATACCAAGAAGCTTGGATAACATCTAACATCTTAGGTTGACCATTTTCTCGTTCCCCAGGCTATAACTGTGTTTATAAGCGTCGCACCGGTACCAAGACGGACGGGTGTGCTGTGTGCTACCAGAGGTCCCGGTTCTCCCAGGTGTCGGCCCGCCTGGTGGAATTCCGCCGGCCTGAGCTGGCCCTGCTGGACCGGGACAATGTGGCTGTGGTGTTGCTTCTCCAGCCAGTGGTTGCGCAGGGGTCAGGAGTGGCGGCCCAGGGGGCTCCCATCTGTGTGGCCAATACGCACCTCCTTTTCAACCCCAGGAGGGGCGATGTAAAGCTGGCCCAGCTGGCTGTGCTCCTGGCGGAAATCGACCATGCGGTGAAGCCTTGGAGGTCCAGCGGTTTGCCCAGTCCTATCATCCTCTGCGGCGACTTTAATGCTGTCCCCAACATGCCACTGTACCAGCTCATTACCACAGGGCAGCTGTACTACCACGGATTGCCGGCGTGGATGGTACACCAAACTCTCCTGGTTTCCATGTTAATGCTGCAAAATTTAGGGGCAACAAGTTTCCAAATAAATGCATAGTAAAACCCTGGAATATTGCCCATGCATAAAGTAATACACAGTTGAATGAGGAGGTTTCCCCAGTGCTGTGTACCACATTGTGTCTGTACAATATGATTGCTATGGGGTATCAAGCAAATGTAGACATTTTATTTTGTGTTACTGGTTGGGTGAAGGAGAATATTCCAAAGCCTGGTCTTTGGATGTCATTTAATGTTATTTTATATATCATTATTGTTGTTATATTTTTCTAGGTATCAGGGCAGGAGGATTTTTCCTACAAAATGCATCACCACATACTGTGTGCCCCCTTGTGGCCGAGCAAACTGGGGATCAACGACAACTGTCAGTATGTACTAGGCAGCAAGAGGCAGGCGGAGGCAGACTCATCAGGTCAGGAGGGGGGTGGGCTTCCTAGGTGTCGGTCTGGCCCTGGGGGAAACCCCAGCTGAGCCACGTCATCATCTGAGAGTGCTGTGTCCCAAAAAGTTAATAAGTAACTTCTTGTTTTTATGCTGTGTGGTGTGACCTTCAGGAGTCCCTTTTATGTTGGATTTGATGCCCATGGGAAAACTCCCATCATGTGTTATGCTCTGGGAATTAATTTTATCCTTTTCAGTGTACTTTTCTCTGTACGTTTTATATTGTCTGAGACATCTGTAAAAACTTGTGACTGCTTTGTCCTATTCTAATGACACTAACCAAGCTATTTTTGCACGTTTCCTGCACAGAGAGAATCCAGTACAGCCACAATTTCCTGCTTCAGTTTCATTTCTGCGAGGCTTCCCTCGTCCGCCCCCCAAACCTAGACGTGATACCGGGGGTGACAGACGCAACTCCAGGTGAATAACTGCACTTTGCTTTTTAATCATGGTTATTGTAATTAATTTATTGTAGGCTGCAGACATGATAGAGCACATGTTCTGTCTTTTCTTGTAGCCCCCCCCCTGGAAAAGCTGTGGAATGTTCCAAGGTCAGTTGGGTTAGCGCCCTCTTGATTTCAGAGTAATACTCTCTCCTGCACTCAGACTAGGTGTCACCCCCCCAAGCAGGTTTAGGAACGTTCTCCACCATGAGCTGCACCTGCGGTCGGTTTATAGCCCCCATGTGAACGGCACAGGCAGACGTGAAGTCACCACACTGCACTCGAACTTCGCCGGCACGGTGGACTACATCTTCTACTCCCATGGCCGCTCTGATGCTCGTGACCATGCAAAACATAGAGGTGAATGATGCGGAGATTGTAAGCTGTGCCCAGACTGAAATATCCACCTTCTCCTGCTTAATGGCCAGCAGAACAGTTTATTTGGCTGGGAACCATAAAGGTGGCCACATACTTCACACAAAATCAACGTTGTTTTAGCAATACATCGTCATATGAGCAGTGATCCCCGCACGTGTCACTGCACTCCTTGTGTAAACCCTGAGGTAAACTTTATTAATTTGTTCTGATCACAGCCCACTGTTTATGATTGGCTAAAAAAAAGTCATTAGTGTCCTGCAATGTTCCAGAAGTAAAGGCAAAAGGCTTTGCAGTCATGAATGCCTTTGAAGGAAGAATTGCTGAACTTGTGTGAAGTGATCCACATTTTTGTGACGGGTCATGTTGATTTTTTTTTTATAGACAACCTGCAATTCATGAGTAGAAATTGCAAAAAAATATATATTTGTGCACTGTATATGGGTCTGCTGCATCGAATACATTTTGCGCCCTCTAGTTGTGAGGCGTGAAACAAACAAGGAGTGTGCAAGACTTTGCTCTTGCAAACGTGTTTGATTTTGTTTGTAGGAATGTTGTTTGAAGTATGTGGCCACCTGAATGGAGTTGATAGATGGAATTGATTAATTCACCCTATAACATTCATGCTGGTGTGACGTCTCTCCCCTCTAATTTCCTCAAATAAGGATATTTATAGTGAAGTCCTGACAGCTCACAGCTGATTACTGTGCTTTGGCTAATTATCATGTTTATCCTGATCACAATGATCATTTTAATGGTGTGTCTATCCCATTACATGTCTGAGTCTGGTCTGCCTCAAAAATGAAGTAGATTGTAACCATTATGTGAAAATACTTTTACCGAAATACACCTTACAAGGTTATATTTTTTTAATTATTTTTTTTTAATTTGCCTGTGACATGCAGTGATATATTCATATTGAGCTACTAAATTTTATAATGCAATTTTTCTAGGGGGCAGGGCCCAGCAGGGACGGGGCCTGAGACTGATTGGACGCCTCACCCTCCTGTCACAGGAGGATCTGTGGCCAATGAATGGACTGCCCAGTGAGATCTTCTCATCAGACCATCTTTGCCTACTAGCCAAATTCCAGCTTGGACTGGACCACGCGTAATGAAGTGCCCGATGTCTGGCCATTTTGGTGCTGGCATGTCAGGAAAGGGCGCCATCTTCTGGTTTAATTAAGGTTTGCACATATTTTAGTCTTTTTTTTGCTCATTTCCTCTGCACTGCCACATATGGAAGGTCACTCCCTTTATTCATTTCATGAATAAATTTCAATATTTCATGTTATAAAGAAGTTTTCATTTTGAGTTAGTTTCTCATGATTTCTTGATGTAATGTCATTCTCCTGTACTGGTAGGTTGTTCTAGTGTCATGAAATTGTCAGAATTTCATAAAGCCATTGCTTACTATCATGAAAGAATTATTTAACATCTCAAGAGAATGCCCTTGCATGAAGGAAACATGACATACTGTCACGAAATCAAGCCAAATACTTGTAAGGTAAAACCGGTCTAAGTCGACACTCGCGGGACCAGCTTAAAAGTGACGACTTAGAGAATTGACGAGATACACCTTAGTCGACACTTTGGCGACTTATGTCTATCTCACCGTTTTGCCGACTAGTAAATATAACACCATACCTGTACTCATCACGGCCTCGGCATCCTTCCTTGACCAGTCAGTTCATGCAGTATGGGTTCCTATAAAGCCACCCAAGTCTTTTACAGACTGCCATGATGTTATTGCCCCCCAGTCTGTCCAGTTTCAGCTGAATGTTGAACCCTCAAAACAATCTATTGTGCTCTGTCATGGATTGCTAACGGAAGAACTTACAGGTCTGCTGCACGCATTGGATGAATCATGCTCTGCCGTTAATTGTATGGAGGGCTATACCAAGCATAATTGCATCACACTACTCTTCGAGTGCAGTGTTCATGTCAGGGTCTTGACTAGTGAATTCTACTATACTACACCGCACTATACACGTGAGACTTAAGACTTGGGAGCGACTAGTGCGATAGGTGGGGATTTCCTGTTTCTACATTGCCGCGGTGACAAGCAGGCGGTGTGAAACAGGCGGTGGGAATGCAGCGATTGGGGTGTCGACTTACAGGTAGGAAAATCCATTCATTTGTGTTGTTCGGGACCGAGATTTAGG
>JAODKF010000030.1:1384099-1406182 GCA_026779585.1 Mormyrus proboscirostris | reverse complement strand
TAAGTGAAGGCCACTTCATGTTCTCTGTCTGTTCCCTCTATCTGTCTCAATTCGGTCCCCCTGCCCTGCCGGCGCCCTTCAGACCTTGTTTTGACTAATTATAGAATTATTATTTTGCTTAGTTATAAAATCATTATTTTGATTCGTTATAGCCTTGTAGAATCATTCCCACACAAAGCACAGATGAAGGCGAAACAATCTGGTATCAAGTATCTGCTGCGCCGGAAGAATACACAAAGTCCTCTTTCTCCCCTGGTGATTATAATGTCCTGGACTAGGCCTTAGCTTCAAGGCCTCGACCTCAGCAATCCCAATGTAAAGTGCAGTAAAATCTAAAAACATCTGATTAAAATGTACAATCAGTAATCCCCAAAGTTTCTGAGGAGTATTGTTCATGAAGTCATCATTCATTTGTAGTAAAATGATATAAAATAGCATCAAATATCACTGGTAAAAACACAAAAAGGTCAGACATCTGGCACTGACATACAAACAGTAAACTGGCTTGGCTG
The DNA here is from genome assembly GCA_026779585.1 of Mormyrus proboscirostris. Classification (NCBI taxonomy): domain Eukaryota; kingdom Metazoa; phylum Chordata; class Actinopteri; order Osteoglossiformes; family Mormyridae; genus Mormyrus; species Mormyrus proboscirostris. The sequence goes on along the minus strand of JAODKF010000030.1, from coordinate 1,405,670 downwards.
CCATCTTGCTTTCTCAAGATTTCTTGATGTAAACACACTTTCCTATAATGGTAGGTAGTTCTATTATATGGGAAACAGGTTTCATGAAAAGAAGTCAGGATTTGAGTTATAAAGAAGACTTCATATTGAGTGTGTCACAGCAAGCGGGTTAAGCGGGCGGGCAGCGAACAAGGATGGGCAACGAGGATTTTTAATAGAGACGGGTAGCACACACGAGACATTACAATGACAAGTCTAAGGAATACAGACTGAGACACGGACTAAATACACATGACAAGCTGAACTCAATGAGCAAGAGTTGGGAACAATCGGGCATAAACACGAGGTAACAAGGTGGGCGTGGCAGACAGGAGGATCGTATGGAGCTGGGCATGACAGAACCCCCCCCCCAAAAGCCGCGCACACCGGGCGTGCCCCGGGGGAGGTGACCGACGAGACGAAACTGGGGGAAAGGGAACCTGAAAGACAAAAGCAAAACCATTAACAAGAGACCGGGAACAGGACAGAGACACAGAACAGGGACAAGGGCAAAAGCCAGGACAGAGGGTGACAAAGGACGGGGAACGTAGACAAACAGATCAGGAAGGGAGACAGAGGGGGAACAGAGAACGGAGGAACAACAGGGCAAGGAGTGAACGAAGGAGGCATAGAGGGACGAGGAGCAGACACAGGCGGGACGAAGGGAGGAGGAGCAGACAGGGGAGACCAGACAGGACGGGACGGGGGACAAAAGGGCGCCCGAGGGAGCCCAGGCAGGGCGACGGGCCGCGACCAAAGGGGCCGCAGGCGAGAGGGAGCAGGGAGCCGGAGGGAACCACATGGGGGCCAAGGGAGCGGGACGAGGGAGAGATGGAGGGGACACGGAGAGCGACCGCAGACCCCGAGCCGGAGGAGCCGCAGGCGGCCCCGGAGCCATAGCCAAGGCGCGTGAGGGCGTTCCAGGGGGCGGGAACCAGGCCCGACGTCTGTGGCCTCGTCCCTTTCGGGGCACGGATAGGCGGGGTCCCATAGGGCGTTGGTCCTGGAAGGGCCTGGGAGCGGGAGTCCACCAGAAGGCCCCGAGGGGTCCCACTCGAGCTCCTCCGGGTGTTAATCGTCCGGGACCTCCTCGGGGACTGGAATCAGAGTCTCGGGCAAGGCAGCTGGCGGAGCCGCGGGCGAAGCAGCAGGCGAACGAGCTGGTCAGGCGAGCAGGGCTGGACGAACTGGTCAGGCGAGCAGGGCTGGACGAGCTGGTCAGGCTGGTCAGGCGAGACAGCCTCCATGGACGTGTGGCCTGCAGGGGGCACCGCGGGCAGAGCAGCGTCCATGGGTGGCTCCGCGGGCGCCGCGGTCAGAGCTGCAGCAGCAGGTGGCGGCGCGGGCGTGGCACACAGGAGGATCATACGGAGCTGGGCGTGACAGAGATGGAAACACATTTTCCTATAATAGTAGATAGAACTATTATGTGGGAAGCTCTGGTGTTATGAAAACAAGTCAAGATTTCAAGTTATAAATAAATCTTCTTTTTGAGTGCGTTTCTGAAGATTTCTTGATGGAAACTCATTTTCCTATAATAGTAGGTAGTTCTATCTGGCATCTTCAGTTGATCAGTTACTTCTGTAAACAAATTGGTGTTGGTCTAGAGTGTGGGGGGTGTTGTTTTTGATATGTGCTAGGATCAGACGCTCAAAGCACTTCATCACAATAGGGGTGAGCGCCACTGGATGATAGTCATTCAGAGACCTGATAGCCATCTGTTTCGGGACAGGGATGATGGTGGAGGATTTGAAGCAGGTGGGGACTGCGGCCTGTTTCAAAGTGATGTTGAACAAACTGGTGAAGACTGCAGTCAGTTGCCCTGCGCAGTGTTTCAGAACCTGTCCAGGGATACCATGGGGTCCGGGCGCTTTATAGGGGTTGGTGTGGCTGAGAGCTCGCCATTTTGAATGTGTTTCTCAAGATTTCTTGATGTAAAGGCATTTTCCTATAATGGTAGGTAGGTCTATTGTGTGGGATGCTCCGGTTTCATGAAAACAAGTCAGGTTTTCGAGTTATAAAGAAATGTTCATTTTGAGTGCGTTTTTCAAGATTTCTTGATGTCCTTCAGAAGAACCTCCGGATGTCTGTCACCTCCTTTGTAAAAATTAACATCTCAGATACTTCGATCATGCGAGATTCTGGTCCTTGTGGGCAGTGGTGGCTTGATGGTTAGGGAAGTGCACTTGTAATTGAATGATTGCAGGTTCAAATCCCCCACCAGCATATCACCACTGAGGTACCCTGAGCAAGGTACCGTCCCCAGGCACTGAATTAGCTGCCCCCTGCTATGTCACAAAAGTCACATATGGGTTAAATGCGGAGGACACATTTTGTTGTTGCGCACTGTGTGCTTTGCTGTGGTGTGTTGACAATGACCACTAATCACCAAATTCTAATTCGTACTTTCATCTGTCAGTGTCCCAGCTTGGAGATTTGTAGGGTTCATTATTTATTATGTTTCTGCCTCTGGTGCGGGTTTTGGCTGATAATCTCGCTTTAAAGGTTGCTGTGGATAGCATGCAATAAGGGTTTCATGAAAGAGATGCAGTGAAGGTTCTCCTATCATCCAGCAGGTGGTGCTTTTGTGGAAAGGCCTTTAGATCTGGTAATTTTCTTGCCTGTTGCCCCTAACCCTCTCCCTCAACTGGGCTGGCTTCATTCCTGAGGAGTTCCTTCACAAAGCTAAGCCCATGGCATGTGCTCCAGGGGCACACAGCCCAAATCCCTAGGGATACCCCTACTCGTTCTACAGAATTGGGTCATGATGGTCTCAAAGTAGGTTAACATTTACCGTTCCTCCTACTCTACCACATTTTTCAGAGGGAAATATGGTGGAAGGGGAGTGTGTGAACCCCCCACTCTCACACACAGAAACACACAAGTAGGTCATCCTATATAAATGGGGACCGTCCATTCATTTCTATGGGAAAAACCCTAATCCCAATCATGACACCATTAACTCCTACCCATCCCTATCCTTAACCATAAGTAACCAACCCAAATACAAGACTTTTGGCATTTTTACTTTTTTGATTGCATTCACAGATTTTTATAAAACTGAGGTTATCCAAATAGGGACCTCAAAAGATGTCCCCAAAAGCAGGGAAATTTCAGGTATTACTACACTTTGGGGACAGTTTGATCCTCAAATGTGATCTATGCAAACACACACACACACACACACACACAGACTCTGGATATTGGAGATACAGGATTTGCATTTCAGCAACTGGCTTCCTACCACAACCCACTCTCTTTGAGTGAGCCCAGTAATAGGCTGGCCTCCTGTCCAAGGTCTCCCATGCCCTGTTCCCCATCCTTGCTGAGGACAAGCTTCCAGCCTTACCTCAACACAACATTGGACAAGTGGTTATGTAAAATAAGTCAGGAGTCAACTGTGAAACATAGAAAAGGTAATTTTTATTACTGTTTGACTGAAAGAATAGTACTGGTGATCTCACAGTATTCTCTAAGAACATGTGACTGCTTCATTACTGTGTACTTCCATGTAACATATTTTTTTAGACTCAGAAAGAAGTAATAGCATGGTGTATAAAAACCACACACCTGCCATCTGGTTTCTGAAAGCTGTGTCTCAAACTCAACAATTAAACGCTGCATCCTTGTGTTTCGATAGTTTGCCAGTAAGACCAAAAGTCTGTTTTTCCTCTCCGTCCATAGTAAAGCAGGATTAGCAATTTGCCACAAAGCACGAATGGAAGCGAATGTCAACATGAGGGCCACATGGCATCGAAGTACCACAACTTTTTCCTCTGTCCCAGAAAATGGAGCTAGATATATCTCAGGACCCAGAGAACGGGGCTCAAGTTGATGCCCAAAGAGGGTCGAAATTAATTCAGGACACCTGATCACTTGACCTCTGCCCAGTTATTTGTTCTGGGCGTAAAACAGACACCTGCATGTACAGAAAGTCTCTCTGGGTGCTGAGCCTGAGATCTGCTTCTTCTGCTGAAATGGAATGGGGCATTAAAAAGAAGACACTCATCTACATTCCAGAAAAATGCTTTGGTTGAAGAGAAGCTCCCCAGTCACCAAGAAAGCTTTTCATTGGATGATGAAGCAGCTAAATACAATGTAATTTTGCCCCTATTTGTATAAAACTTGGGCTGACTGGCATGACTGAGTGGATCTTCCAGAAAACTGGCTGCATTTGTGTAGTAAACAGATCTCAATAACTGTAACCGCATCTAACCTTCCTTTCTTAGTCGGTGTAAATGTCTGCAAGGCCTCACTATGTATAATAATGTGTTAAACAGCAGCAGGATCCCTGTGCTGTGTGTTAAAAAAATACAGACATAAACATTGTAAACAAAGAACTGTTTTGCACCTTAAGACCTGACAAACCTAGGTAAATACTGAGAAGTACTAGATCACTGCTTGAAGTTGCCTTTAAGACACAGGTAATAAACACACCCCTTTCCAAAGAAACATTTTACAGAAAAGCTTTTTCCATACATGCTCCTGGAACTCAACAATACCCATGAAGTACAGTCTACCGGAGGAGGATGATGTTCTAGAGAACATCTATATGACATGGACCTTATCCTTTTGAACAAAGAGCTGGTTTTTCTGTCTCAATGAGAATTAAATTCATCACAGATCCTTCATAAAGCAAAAGGCCCAAGGATAAATGGAGAGCCACGGTGGGGGACTGATTGGGACTAAACTTTAAATTCCAGATATGTGTCCTATACATTCAGTACTTGGGATGCAGGTAAGAAACCAGCCACATGGTGTCGCTGTGATGCTACCTATGTGTTAAACAGCCTCAATAGGGTGTGGAATTCCCCATAGTGGGACTGTATCAAGATTGTTCTGTCCTGACCTGTAGGACTAGTTATGAGCACCGACGGTGTGTCCTGCTGAATCCTTCCCACACATCTTGAGGTGTGCATGTTCTAAAGTGATTAGTCCCTACAAATCACTAAAGTCTGTACTTTAGCTTTCCGCAAGCATGTCTGAGTGTCCTGGCTTGCACATGCATGTTTTGCTCACTACCCATTGAGTTTTAAATCAAAGGCACCAAAGACTTGGCTTGAAAACTAGTTTCTACAAAAGCCTGGTTACTGTCCAGCAGAGCAAAAGATTATTTGCATTTATATACATCAAGATTGACACAAATATGTGCACTTTACAGACTGCAAGAATAGTTGAAACGCTGACTGATTGAACACTTCAGTTCCAAAACAATTATCCAAAAGTTCACATCAAGTAATCAAAATATGTGAAAGGTGATGGAACTAAAAGAAAAACATAACTGGTGCTTTAACAAGTTTGTCTTATAAAGCCAAATATTCAACTTGAAATGGTATTATCTCCCCTATTGTGTAGGGGGGTGCTGGTGGCACAGAGACACTTGAGTTTGAGTGGCTTCCAGTTTGTTCTCTCTTCTGCAGTCTTCCCAGCCTCTGGAGACAGCAGAGAGACTGGGGCTACCCCTCCTCATACACGAATCTGGTAGCCATTAACATCAGCAGGGGGCTTCTGGTCAATCGACTTCTTTTCACCTGACGGTCTGCACACAAACACAAGTTCCAAAAGGCATAACAAATGGAAGACGGAAAGCCAGCCTACAACTTTTTGCCCCACCAAAGTTGAACATCGTATTAAATGGCTAAGCTGCATCCATTACTATGGTTATCACAGAAGATGAGCAGTATGCGACACTTGTCAACTGAAATTTGTCAAGCAACAAATAATTAATCTGGACAGCCCTTTGAGAGGATTTCCGATGAACTGCTGATAACCGTAAATCCTGGGTGAAGTAACCAAGCTGCAGGGACATGTTACATCTTGTTGCATCGCAAAGATGATCATTGGCACCAATAGAACCCATGACACCTACACATACCGTCTCTCGCTGCGGCTGTTCCTTCGCAGGGGGCTTCCGGGGCCCCGCTGAGGGGAGCCCACATCTCTCTTCCTGTCTTTTGTCGGTGAGGACGGGACGGCCTTGGTGATCTGGAATGGAGAAGGTGGCAGACATGAGACTGTGTGGAAAGAGCAACTAGGTGCCTGGGTGGCGCTACGACAGGCTAAAAACGTCTTTGGCATGGCGAACGTAGCACTATTAATGAAGAGAATTTTAATGTTGACAGCACCTGTACTTAGCTCCTCTAGATGGCTTTTTCAGAGTCAGTGAATCGGGGGGGTAACTGATATTTAAAGCTTTTGAAGCCATTGTGGTCCATGACAGGGCAGTGCAGTCACGACTCTATGAATCGTCAGTTATCGCTGATATACGGTGGACGTGGTGCTGTTCAGAGCAGCCCGACCCGTGCTTATCAAACACATGGAACACGTGCATCAGTTAAGTCATGTCTGTAACGATCACTGCTTCAGAGTTATCATTTTTAAACAATCGGTTCCCTGTTGATATTACCAAGTCTGCTAATGAGTGGGTAAAAAAATGTTTTTAATGTTGGGGAGGCATCTGGTCTGTGTAGAGGGTCTGTCAGCTCTCTGTAAAACTCTTTCTGTACGAATCAGAACCGTAACAGCCCAGGTGTGTCCAGGTTTCATTTCATGCTATTTTGTCTCTTAATGTGGAAAAGTGGCCATCAGTATCTTCGGGTCAGAATTGCAGCCAGGTCCAGAATGACTGCTCTGAAGCTCTAGTGTCAAAGCTTTTGGGGCTTGTGGCGTGCTAATGATCATCAGTGAAACCAATCTGGCCTCGCTTGTGGTAAATGATGCTATTTAGAACTAATACCAAATATCAGTGAAGCTCCTGGATATTTATAGATAGGTTCCAGTTATTACCGGCAGGGGAGAGATTACATCTTTGGAACGACACCTGGCAGCACACGTGTTTCCAGCCAATCGCATCTTTTTCCAACTGTTTTCTTTTCGGATATCCTGCTCATTGAGTAATAATACAGTATGTAGATCGTAATGTGTTTCAAATATGCCAATTATGAATAAAAGTGTTAACAATGTTTTGTTATGGTATATTATTGTACAATATGATTTGTAATTCTACAAAGAGTAGTTGACATGTAATCTGAATATCTTTTGCATATTTAATGTCTGACAACAGGTTAGATATAAATAATTAAGTTGTCAATAAATGCTTTGGGTATGATCCAGACACTAGCTGTTGCATCAGTCAAAGCAGTTACCTTGGTAAGAGAACCCTCTAAAATAACTTCACTTTTAAAGGTTGTGGTTGGAATGTACCACCTGTACTCATTGGTGTAAATTACAGGGTGGAGTCTTCAGCTCCAACAAAAGTTGCGCTCTTGCCTGCACTGACTCCCAAGCATCTAGTCCAATGTATCCCTGGTGATCTGAGCAGACACCCTCCCCACCTCCATTCCTGCGAGTCCTCCCCGCTAATAAAACACTCCACGCTCACAGCTGTGTTCACCTCATGTTACACTGAGTTACCTTGAGCCGCATGTCGCGGGCGTGCCTCTCCAGCTCGCGCCGGAGCTCTTCCTTGGACAGCTTATCCATATCCAGGACGGAGTGCTTCCACTCAATCTGCTCCACGGTGTGGGGGTCATGTGACACATACTGACCTATCTTCACCTTGCGTATGGTGTGCCAGTAGCGGTGGTAGGCGCTCTCGAACTCCTGCACCAAGTCGGCCAGTGTGCGGTACTCCAGCGGCTTGTACATGAGATCCTCCCGCCGGCTGATGCCCAGCGCTCCAAACCGCCCCCCGCTGTGCATGCCCAGCACGATGTGCCGGAAGTGGTTCCCTGAGAACTGTGTCTTAAAGCTGAGGGGGAAGCGCTCCACCCCAGGCATGCTATTGGTGAGGTAACTGCAGGAGGCAGGGTCAAGGAAGGCACACTCACATTATAATATATATATATGTTTGAGTGTGTGTGTGTGACAGACTTCCGTTACTGCCAGAGTCAAGCATCCTTGGCAGGCATTGGTTTTTAAATACAGGTTACGTTGCCTGTATTTAATTTGTAGTTGAGTTGGAAAAATAATAATATGATATACAATAATAACAATACTAATTATACAGTAATAATAAAAGGAACTAATATGGTACTGTACTCAATGTCGAGCTGACAAACTACTGAAGCTGTGCAGTGTTTTCACGAAATGGTGTACATGTTCGTTATTATGACCAATTGTATTTAACCTGAATTTTTAATATTTAATAATAAAAATAATTATTTTAATATAAGTGTGAGTCGTTTGTAAGTCGGATGTTCTTAACCCTGGGGCTGCCTATGTTGTGGAAGAAAAGAGAAACTGAGCTGAGTTCATTAACAAAGCTGAAGTGCAGAGACTCCAATAATTCTATTGCTGTAAACTAGGGGTGTCTGAGCCACAAATTGATATGCAGCTTTTGATATGCAACCCACTTTTGTTCCTTTAATCCAGAGGTGGGCAATCTTACCCAGAAAGGGCCACAGTGTATATGGGTTTTCGCTGCAACTCCATAATTAGATTACTGATTAGACGACTGATTGACTGAAGGGTCCTCACACCTGGGTTTGAACAGCTGACCTACAAGTTATCCCAAAAACCTGCATACACACGGGCTCTTTGCGGATAAGATTGCCCACCCCTGCTCTAATCCTTCTCGGCCTTGAACATAGTAAGATAAGGAGCACAAATTAATTTCAAATTCAGGCCCCGGTGCAAAAACTAGCGATACAATGTTGACCTCTGGGGATCAATAAAGTTCAATTACTATTACTATAATATGCAGTAATCCAAGTCCTCCTGAAGGCCCTATAACTGGCTCTCTGTCTCGACACCTTGTTGAGGTGTTTGTCCCCTACAAAAGCAGTAAAGGGGAAATGCATGTAGCGCTGAATTACTGCACTTTCTTAGTCCAAGTAGAAAATAATATATTCTCTTTGTATTCAAAGCAAGTCTCTGGCTGGAAATATCTACACCAATATCCTCCTTCACTATTTAATCACGGCTGCCATTCTGACTGGTTGTAAATCTGTTTTATCAGTTAGAAGGTGCTTTAAAGTTGTTGCATTGCATTCTGGAACTCTGTGGTGCAACTCTGTAATTTACAGATACACTATGAATGTAAAGTGCTAAATGGTCCCAATAAGGTCAGCATTGTCTAGTTCCACAGCTCTTGGTGAATCCCTAATATAAGTGAGGGGAACCAAGCGAACGGGCCAATCGGAGCTTTTAAGCAACAAAGGCTTATTTATGAGCTGAGCTGCTTTGGCGGCTCTGCCTTCGCCTCATGCCCTGCTGCCATGTGTTTGTTGTCTGGACAAAGCCAGACTTCTTCTTCAAGGCTGGCTTCCTGCTCTCCACTCACTAGCCTCACATGGAGCCGAATCCGGCAGACCTGGTACCTGCTTCCTGTCCAGATGGAAGGCCTTTTGGAGAGGCTTGGCAGCCGAACGGCGTGGTGGGGACAGAATGGCCAAATCACGTTCAGTCACCTACTCTTTACCACTACGCACTTCAAGCCATCCTGGTACATTTCCCCACGTGGGTGGGGAATAGTTCAGTTGCGTTATAGGCCTGGGACTCCTTTAGGAAAGGGGGGGAAGGGGGGGATATATAGTGAAAATGTTGTATAAATTAACCGAGCCTGACTCCACTTGAGAGATACCACAGCAACATTGGCACGGGCACCCAAGCAAAAGGCCCAATGTGATGGATACATTCCAAGGATCACCGCCTCCAGACACTTGATTGGCAGCGACTCCCGAATCATCTCCTTGGCAATGTCCATTAACCTGTATGGGAGACGGGATTGTTCAGACCACACTATCACTCTAGCTCTGGACCAATAAACTTTGACATATAAAATATTACAGCATTACAATACACAATGTAGTAAAACCATGAATACAATACAGCACATAAATACTTCATATTTCATACAGATATTTGACCATGTACCAACCTTGGTATATAGATGCTCCCCGGGTTATGATGGGTTGCATTTCAATTAACTTATTGTGAGGCGATAATATTGTTAGACCAGTGGTTCCCAACCTTTTTTAACTCACGGCCCACACAGCCAAACACATATGTTTCCGCGGCTCACAGGTTGAAAAACACTGTGTTAGACAAAAATGCATTTTAATACAGTATACCTAATCTAACAAACATCATAGCCTAGCCTAGCCTGGCATCAGCTCTGTGGCTAAAAGATAAGCTTGTGGGAGTTTTACTTAAAGAAAATTGTTCTGAGGGCAGAAAGAAAAATGATTGGTGAAGAGAGATAACCAATCAGATTGTAGAGCAGGTGGGCCTAAGCAACTAGAGTAGGTGGGGTCAAAACATCTGATTGGTTGGCCCCACCTCCTTTTACAATCTGCTTAGTTGTCACTCTGAAACAATTATTTTTAATTCTGTCCTCAGAGCATTTTTGTGTAATTAAAATTCCCATGAGCAAAAGATGTGGGTTTGTTACACTGAGTTTATACTAATGTGTCAGCTAATGAGGTCATGGATATGTGAGCTGTAGAAAGTCCAGTTTCACACAAAACTCTTAAAGCAGAACCAGTTTTTCATCCCAGTGACATGGAAGCCTGCCTGACCTTGAGAACATGATTGTTCCATTAATGAGGTCATGACTGAGGATGCTTTGCTGCCGGACTTAATCGGCAACATGGTATCAAGCCAAACCTTAAACATTCTCCCTTCACCACCACCCCCCACATCCTGGCAAAGTTCTCACCGGAAACACTACAGGAAATGCTTTACTGGCAAGCAGGGAATGTGTTGCTGATCTTAACCTTCCAAGGCCAGCATTTATTCATGTATTTTTCTGAACAAGCCCCTGGGCAGACCTCCCGCAGTAGCCGCGGATCTTTTGGGAGGCCGGTTTGGGAGGCAAAGACAGCGTGGTACCTACGCAGTAAGAGGCCTGCTCTTCTTTATTTCGAAAAACTGTGTCCCGGTGTGATTGTACCTGTAAGTCACAGTTAAGTGTGCACAACAGAGTTCAATCACGTGACAGTGGTACTTTCCAAGTCGCATCCCCCTCCCAGGGAATTATTTGTGCATCCACACAGGGGCCTGAGATAGAGGCTCAGAGTTTCTCTAAAACACCAATGACCTCATGATGCTAAAAAACACCATGGGTCAGCATCCGATACTTCTGCTTTTCTAAATTTATGCCCCTTGGGAATTCCTCCTTACAGTGGACCCAAGTTTGCACTGTTATTTGCAATCAGCAGTCTTGTTTGATGGCCGATATTAATATTTTCCTCACTTGCTACCTTGACATATGAAACAGGGTTCGGTGTAAATGTGGGGAAGTCTTCACTCCTGTTAAACATTAGCTGACTTGTTCACGCAATTTACAAAGGTTTATATATATCATGTATACAATACCAGGAAAAAGTTTTTGCACAACACAGGTTTTTCACCCTTTTCCATTAATTTCACAATTTTGTATTCTAGTTAAGCATTGGGAAATTGAATGAACAACTATAAATGTAAATATAAGTCAAATAAAACAAGTTTCCATTACAATATTGAAGAGGAAGTAAGTGTATGTCTGACATCTTATTAACTGGTTGTGTGGTGATGGTATAGCCAAATTCTAGGCTGTACTTTAATTATAAACGTGCTAGTTAACTTTCATCCCATGAAACAGAGCAGTTTAATGTCCCTTGTAGAAAGAATGCCTCAAATTTTTTCTGCTGTTGTAACTGCTAGAGGAGGTTACTTTGACGAATCAAACAAATCACATTTTCTTGATAATAAAGGTACTCAAATGGTGAATATACTGTAAAATTATATGTTAGCAAAAATATTGAGTGTACTTTAGTAAATGTTAAGTGAGTAACATGCAAAGCAGAAAATCTCGGGGTGCAAAAACTTTTCACTGGTAGTGTATATCATGCATATTTTGAAATAGGAATGTACTGAAAACTCATTTATCATGACAGAACATTGACCCAAGTAATTCAAAGCCAGAAAGCAGAACCCATTTGGTATCTGAACCGTGGCGTTACGTGAATATCTGAAATTGCTCCCATTGCCTTAAGGGACCTTTATTTTTATTTTTCAGAGGCTTCCCCTTTTAGACCATCAGCTGACTCATCCAGGAAACAGAGAGGCCTCATGGGAAAGCAGGAAGAAAGGATACTGCAAGTCCCTGATGTATCTCTGTATGGCGTCCAGTCGCTGTGGGACGCTGGCGGCTGGCTGGTACGTAGGCACGCTCGGTGTTGGAATCTGAGGGGCAGAGGGAGAAAGAGGCAGCTGTGGGGGGGTGGGGGGTGTCGCACAATTCACGCATTCAAGGCAGACTGAGAATGCCCCGTTGTTCAGACTTCCACGTCCTCCCTGCAGCACGACGTGACTCCAAAACTCCCCACAAGCTTTGAAAGCCTTCGATTAAGTAGAGAGTGGAGTCCCCTCGGAGGACAGAGACGCCATTTTCCACCCCCCCTCCCCGTCAATCCCAGCTGTTGAATCTGTAGATGTGTGGAGGCTCCTCTGGCAGCTGGTGGGGGTAGGTCTGCTGAGTAATGTTAACAGTCACAGTAAGTGACACTGGCCCTTGGCTTCAGATCATTAAAACTCAGGTTACACAGCCTACATGTCTGTTATCAAGTCACTAAGCGCAGACACATGTCATTGGGGATTTGAAACCTGGTTACTGTTCTGGCAACCAGACAGCTAGCAAAATTGATACACGCAATACAATATAAAAATAGCAATGCAGACATAATAAAATACAATAAATATAGATCAGTATAGTATAATGGAGCAATTTAAGATTAGCACCTTGTTCAAGGCATTAAACTTTTCAACACAGGTTTTGAGTCCTTATCCTCAGATAGTAATGCTACCTGTTGGCTAATCTTACCCACAGTCCATAAATATCCAGATAAGCGAGACTAAAAGTCACACGGGAAATTCAGAGGAAGGGTTCTGTCTTTGTCCCTGTTCCTCAGACTGGAAAGTGTTTCTCTTGTGTTTCATTGCTGTAAATTCACTGAGAGTGTGAAATCTGCACCCTTATGGTGTACTTTAAGCGTGAACACGTCGTGCGTGATGAAGGCACAGCACCATCCTCTTCATCACGCTGAGACTCAGGCGATAACCAGTCACCAGGAATAATTCCATCATTATTACTGTAGTGTCACATGGTCTTTGCTCGAGAGTTTAAAAGTTTAGCATTTTTACACCACTTAATGGATGTAGATGTTTACTATTGATTCAGGTGTTTTCTCAAAGGTACAGCAGCCTGCCCCCATCCCGAACCTGATGCCGCAGTTCCCCAGGGGTCAGCTAGGACCATCCTTACCTTAGGCAGGTCGGTGGCTCCCCTGATCCTCCTTGCTACAGCGTCCCCCTCAGGGTGAATCCGGGCCACGTGCTGCCACATGCGCTCCCACGTCTCCTCGTTAATAGGCAGGCCGCCGCGGTTCACATAGAAGGGGACCCCTCCGTCCCGCAGATCCTCATCCCCCTCATCCTCTGGCTCCCCGTCTCTCTGCGCCTCCCCTTCGCCGCAGATGGCATTCCGCTGCACGCCTGCCGCGGCCCTGGTCCTGTCCCCTGGCATGGCGGCACTCCCTGTCCGCCTGTCTCCGTCCCGAAACAGGCTCTCAGAAGCAAGCACTGCCACAACAGGTGAGTGGCATCCGGCAACTCCAGCGACAATGGGCACAGCCCAACTTCACAGGTGTATTTATGTATGTAGTCGGTGTTTTCAATTTACCACGGATGCAGCACAATGTTTTCCTAGTCGCCAAAACCACAGTAATTCAGATCAACTGATACTTACATAATACATTCAGAGCACGTTCTTGAAATAACAAAATACTTTTTAACAATTACTACTTGTTACATAAAATAATAATAAAATTACTCCTGAATGGGTATGCTTTGTCGCTGTACTATTTCTTAACATCATAGGGAACGCCTAGTCAAGTAAAGGAAGAGTAATTTGATTTTAAAATACCCTTAGAAAATGTAACAGCACTAATAAGTAACAAAATCGATGCCTACAGTTTCACACGAAATGACACAGGAAAAAACACTCTCAAGTTAAGCCGTATAAAAAGTGCCTATTTCCCGCACGTTTCCTGCAGAAATCTGTCACAGTTCACAGAACTAAGACAATGCGCTGAATCAGTCTCCAAGTGTAAAACCTTCACGGACGTTAAAGCTGGCGATTAGTATTGCGAATCGATACAGCAACGTATACAAACGACTCGAAATAATTAAAAACTACAGCTGACACATGAAGCATCATAGCACGGCGACTAGAAGCATAAAGGGATGCATCATCGCCTGGAGGAAAACACCGTTACAGATCAGTTGCATTTAGACCGGAGGTCATATAGCCCACGATCAAAGCGTCATGCGCTATTTCTAAATCGACCAGTGCGGCCCGATGTTCGGCCTGGCCCTCAGTATTCCACCGTTATCCATGCTGCAGTAGCATGCTTTTATCCACGCCAATTTTTGACTTACACCGCAGTCCCGCGGAGGCTGCATGCAAACTACCCCACGCTCCTGTCACACCGAGCACCGCTCGGACACGCCCAGACGGCCTCGTTCAGCGCATGCGCGCCGGCTTGTCGCCTGGAAAACCCTCGCCGCGCCGCTGGGTGGTCGCGTACCGACACCTCGGCTCGATTTTACCGGTTACACACTCAGCTTCTGACCATTAATTAATTTTCTCAGTACCCAAAAGCGATACATTACTTTGCCTTATTTTTTTTTTTATCTAAAAGCAAAAAATTAAGACAAATAAAAAAATAATAAAGCATAAGATTTGCGGAAAAACAACTTTAATACAATACTTGTACAGTGAATTGCATTGTATATATGATCCAAATACAACATTGTTCGTGTCCAGAAAATAAAGTCTGGGTACTTTGAGGCCAAAGGAATGCCATTAGATTTTCATAAACAAACTGCATATAATACTGAATTAAAACCAAGTCAATGAATTTTAGAAAACTGATTTCAAGATCCACTTATATTAGCAGGTCAATCTTGTAACCCAAAATAATAGATGTTTACATTAAGCTGAATGCTGTAAATAAGAGAAGTTTGCATCCAAAGTAGTACAATGATCCCGAGACCAGCTCCATGTAAGTAGATGATCTGCTCCATGTCCATCCTTATCCAGGGTTAAAACCTTGGAGCACCATAATCATCTGGCATCCTTTCAATGTTATACCTACATAACAAAAAAAATGCAAATCAAAATTAGGGGGAGTCCAGTAGAAGATTTTCCAAAATGTCAGGATATCTTGATCCAAGCTGTGAGAATTTCAGGCCAGTGTTAAATTATGTCAGGTTAGGAGCAATAGACAAGGTCCTTGGTCAGAGGGTATCTGGTGCAGATTCACATAATGGTATTTGAGAAAGCATTAACATCTGATTAGTTCACAGGGTTTCTGAAATTTAGGAGGGGGGGGGGTGCAAGCTCTGCAAATTAAAGGCAGGAATGGCTAGTTATTGATGGAATTCTCACCTGTGGTTGGAGATGTACATGATTGGAACTCCTGGGATCTTCCTGATCCTTCTCTTCAGATCTCTGTCCACCGTGGCCAAAATGTAACACTTGTGCTGTTTAAGTGTAGAGCGAGTACCACGGTTATTTGTTAGGTAACTGATTTATCACTTTACAGACACCATATGTTAGACACTATATGTTTAATATGGCTTCAGTTAGGGATGTACCGATACCATTTTCTCAGACCGAGTACGAGTACTGATACTTGCTTTGTGGTATTCACCAATACCAAAATGGTTGTGTAATATCCAAAAAATGATGTGTGGTAGTTTAACTTAAAAATACTTAGAAAATGATAATATTGCAATTCCCACCACCACATCACCAAACAAGGTTCATTATTAAACTAGAAAAAAAGAAATGTGAACGCCTTACAAAGAAGAAACAATATACAGACAATCTACTAAAGAGCCGGCATTAAGGCTTGTCAACTGGAGGGTGGGGAGCGGATCATACCAGGGCCGATCATCGCTTTTTCGGCTCTGTGGAATATGATGGATCAGTTGCTGTTAATTATGATTTAGAAATGTCACTCTTTGACTCCTAAAGCAGTGGTTCACAAATATTTTATACCGTGCACCGCCTCAGAAAATATTACCACTGCAACATTGTGCCTGATCAATACTGAGTTTCTGTAATTTTCACTGCGTGAGGTTTATCATTTGCCGATTTCTTTCTCTGTGCTGCAGGTTTGATTGTTCAAGAGTGCTGATGCTGGTGGCCATTTCATCATACTGTTTCTTATCTTCAGTTTTTAGATATTCAATTAGATTAATACTGTTGTATGAAACTTATTTCGTACCTCTTCTTAATAGTTTAGTTGAGCAGTTTGCTGTCCTCTATGCTTTGGATTTGGATCGGACTTCATATCAATACTAGTAACGGTATCGGTGCATCCCTACCTAAATACCAGGGTCTCTGTGCAGTTTTACCTGTGTGACCCTCTGGACTAAACAGTCGTCAGCATATGTTCCACTGTGTGAGCAGGGCAGTCTCTCAAAGCGAGGATCCTTAGCGATCCTGTAAAGGAGGCATGTCAATTTCATATTATTAAACATATATATTTTACATAGTACCTTTCATAGGAACCTATCCCTGAATGAAGGTGGGGTACAAAAATCCACGTGTCCTTTTTCGCACTTTACCCACCTCAGAGCGACTCGGTACTTCATCCCCAATTTCTCGATTTCAGCCATGACACAGTCTGTGATGTAGGGGATGCCTTGGAACAGAAATTCAGACAGAAACAATATTCAATTTCAACATGTACTACCTTATTAGAGCTATAAAATGACTGCAGTTCAGTCCCTAAGTGTGAAACACTTACACTTGGCATAGAGACAGTCCATCATGGATTGCACTATGTCGAGTTTGGCCTTAATTGAAAAATTGATGAAATTAGTGTCGACCAAGATGTGGTAGGGGGGACCCAGCTGTGTGTTGTACTGGAAGAACAGACATGATGGGTACTGTGTCCTAGACACAGAATGAAAGGTTTGGGATGAGCCACATAAAAATCTGATTTCAAATTCACGTAACTGAACAATATAACATCAATGAACTCCATCCAAATACAACTACTGAAGCTACTATTTCTAATTTATTTAGCTTCACTTACACGTTTGTCTCTTTTAGGGCTGAGGGGTCTTTCTTCTTCTTCACCTTTTCTTTTGCACGATCTTGTGGTTTTCTTGGGAACAACATTAAAGAAACAATTATAGCAAATTACGGTTCCATCAGGATGCTGCAAGTCTACGTACTACAGTATTTTTGACAGTCTTATGGTTGATGAATGTAAATGTAAAATTTAAGGCTTTTTAGAGTGACGACCTAGAGAGTGTGAAATGATCCTCGCATGCCACACGCAAATTCCACACAAAGGGCGGTATCGACATTCTTATAAGGCAAAAATGCTACCCCCTGAACCATTGTAAATGTTATTATTGGTAGTATTAATTATAAATAAGAAACTTACATCCTGTGATCCTTTAAACTAATCATTCTTTTCATCACTGCGTACTTTTTTGTCTTCTGTTTACCCTTTAAACCGAAAGGAAACAGTTAAGATTATAATCAAACAAAGTTTATGAACACTTGACGAAATATCTCAATTCTAATCACATACACACATACCCTAAAACAAAACAGGAGTTAAATATTGTTGACATTCACATAAGTTAATATTTCTACAAGTCAATACTTCTGACTGATGTCAGTAGGCAGCGGTCATTTTTTCCAGCTTTCGGCGAGAAGAAAACTTTATTCGATCAATTCCTAACACTATCCTCTGCTTATATTTAAATAACTAGCTACGCAACATTAATACCAACCATGGTGGGGTTTTTTCAGTCAAACAGCCTCTTTTTTGCTGATGTCCGCGTGCGAATTCTCAGTACAGCAATTTACGGCGTCATTAGCAGTTGCCGCGATCGCCGCAGGATGACCTCATCATTTCGCGCGGTATTTTGCGTGCACTGCGTCCCTTCCGGTGAGCTGTTCGTAAGTACTCTGAAGATACAAGTAGTGTCTATTTACACATTGAATAACCTGTCAACGATATAGGGTGATTGAAAAGCAGCGGTTTCCGAGGGTGTAAGAAGATTCTCGCGTGTTTTATCTGCAGCTATAACAAGTATCGTGGCTTTACTAATTACCGTAAGCAGACTGATTTCAGTTTATTATACGTTTGTTAGCTAAGGTAGAAACCAATAGGTAACCACTCGGTATTAGTGATCACTAACTTCTGTGCGGATTCTTTATGTTTTTGTCTTTTATTTTAATTTTCTTTACGTAGACAACTACTCTTTCCCA
The DNA here is from genome assembly GCA_026779585.1 of Mormyrus proboscirostris. Lineage (NCBI taxonomy): Eukaryota > Metazoa > Chordata > Actinopteri > Osteoglossiformes > Mormyridae > Mormyrus > Mormyrus proboscirostris. The sequence continues at coordinate 1,387,366 of JAODKF010000030.1, read as the reverse complement.
TGGTCGTTTCCAGGGAAATCTTTAGCTTGTAAGTTCGCTGGATATTGTCATATTTTTACTTTCGTTAACACACCGATAACTGTTTAGGGACAGATGTATGGGGTATCTGTGAGGTTTAGTCGATAGATAAAGTGAAAGATGTGCTTTGATTTGATGTGCCAACGGCATTATGATATGGCTTTAAACGGGTCACTTACAAAACGCGATTTCAACGCGAGTTGTGTGTATATCCTGCGTTTTCCGTACGCGGGCGTCGGCGCGATGTTGAAGTGGGCTGGGTACATGGGGGGGTGTGTCCTGTGTTCTGGGTTCTAAGTTCCTTAGAATACTGTACCCACAACGATCTCGGTTTCGCGTACGTTCAGCCTGTGGATTCCTGCCCACCGTGGTCCAACAGTAGTTGTCTCGCAGCAAGAGGACATATGCAAATCACTGCAGCTGCGCCGCATGTCCTACCTCTACAGATGTTGCAAGGGACAGCTAGTAGATGTGAATTATGACTGCAAGCGCTACTTCCTTCAGTAGATAACACAGACACTCCCTCCGCCGGGTAACGTGAGAAACCTCTAGCATTGGTGGTGTACATTGCTGCAGCGGAGCAGTATCGCGAGGTAAAAGGGGGAGACACTTGCACCAATGTCGTGAAAGGAGTCATGAATGATAATGGTTTCTTTTTGAGACTGATACAATGTGTATCATTTACAGGGCAAATATTCACACCCCCTCTTTTTGCTGGGGGACCAGGCAGTGATGCATGTATATTTCATTTCTCCAGATTACATGTCCTGCCCCATTACGCACCACTCGGCCAACATGACGACCATAAATATTGATGTCTTCCATTCCCATAGCACGGCTCCTCTTTCCGGTGGGCCGTGTCACGTCGTTGGGTTTCTGTGACGGCCTGTGTGATCCCCGGTGTGTGTGTGTGTGAGACATTCGATACACTTTCACATGGCGTGCACTAGAAGGCTGGCCTCTTGTGTTCCCCCCCCCTCCCCCTCCCTGAAGGTCATTCGCGGAGCCGGAGTTGCTGGCACCTGGTCGGCAGGGGAGGGAAGCCGCCGTGCTCAGTCTTCACATGGCGCTTGTTTCCGCTCTCTGAGAGGAGTCCCAGCCCGAGGCTGAGGATGGTCCGATGGACCGCCGCTTCCTGCTGACCTTCGCCTTCTGCTCAATCTCGTGGATCCTCTTCTGGGAAGTGCGCTGGAAGAAAGGGAAGGAGGGACAAATCGAGGAATGGCTCCAGGAGCACGGCCTTGCTGAATACAGGCACTTATTTGAAGGTTAGTTTCCTTGGAAACAGCTTTAGGAGCTGCTTAAAAAGCTGTCCCGTGGGAGAGGTGAGACCTGGTGGCACAGGTGTTCAGGCAGCCGTCCCGTGAAGCGACTGATCTGCTGCCTCACCCTGTCGGCACACAGGAGATAGTGATCTGGGGCACCATTGGTGGCACTGACCCATTTTCCTCCGGGATGTTTTGTCAGGCCCACAGGCAGGCGGAGGTTGAGGACAGTCCCTGCTGTGTGAGGCATGGTTTGGCGTGCACTCTTAACCGGGATCGGCATGGACTGGGTTTACCTCATGCCCTGGAATGCATGACTGATGGACTGGATTGATAGTGGTTCCGAGAGAAAGGACGAGACGGGGATAGCGAGGACAAAAGCAGTGCTGTCAGCTGTTTGCTGGCGTTGGGTATTCCACTGACCAGCATGTTCTTCCTCATTTAAAGAGCAGATGTCTGCAGTCTTTAATAGCCTCTCAATGTTACTATTGTCCTCCTTATTTCAATGGGCATTTACAATAGCTGCCAGCCTCGGGTGTTTATGATTGAATGGCTTGTTGCTTGAAAGGCCCGCCCCCCCCCCCGTGTGGTGATACTGTACCCGTCACTGTCTGTGTCGGGTGTCATTGTCGAAGCCACAGGCAGGAAGTGTCATACTCGCATTTCAGTGGCTGCATTACTGCACTAGTTGCCGTGTGCCAGCTGATCGGTGCACGTGGGCCGCTGCATTTTAGGGCTGCCGATGTCGCGGCTACAGTCTCGTGGCTGTTTACTGGGTTACTGTGATAGAAACGTCCTGCTGGATCACGGTGCCATGCCTGTAATTTCTGTGGTAGGGATGGCGCGTGGAGTCTCGGGTCTGACCTCATTGCCCCCTCTCTAGATGTACACACCCTGGAGGAGCTGAGCCTGCACGTCCTGGCCCGTCTGGAGGAGGTGGAGAAGGAGCGTCAGCGCTGGCTGGACATCGCCGAGGCCCAAATCCAGCTGCTCAGGGACTTTGCCTTTCAGGAGTGGCTCTGCTGCCAGAGCTTGGAGCACTACTACCACACGTGAGCACAGGCTGCCGCCGGGTGGGGGGCTGATTTGAGGGTAGATGTGTGTTGTGTCTTCTGATAGTTTAGCACTGTAGCACAATGCTTTGAGTGCAGCTTTAGAGGACTGCTGACCAGTTGTCATTGAAACGACACAATCATTATGTATGATGATAAGTAAGGCAACAGATTTACTAATGTTTCACATTTGTTTTTGGTAGTAAGTCCTGGCAAAATCCTGTTTAGTTTCAAGAAGCAAGTCAGTGTTGGCATATCTGTTTATAATGAGGAGTGAAAAGTCACTTTGGTGGTTTGGCCACTAGAGGGCAGCTGATCCCCATTTATGGCTGAGTGAGCTGGGTGACATTGAGCTGAGTTGCTTTTCTGTGCTCTCCATGGGTGCACCGGTGGGTCATTCAGGGTTCCGTGCAGCTAACACCAGCTGCCGCAGAGCTCCAGCCAATCGCTCACATTATGCAGCGGTCGTCCTGCCCCCCCTAAACACTGCCTTGGGGTGATAGAGCCCATTGGGCATGTGGGCTCCCACTCTGTGAAACTGCATTACAGGGTTCTCGATGTTATGGCTGTTACACTCTCATTGTGCCACGGAGCTTTTGGGTGCCAGATTGTGTGTGAGGCATTAATCAACTGCAGCAATCTCTAACCATATGGCTGTCTTGGGGATCTGGTGCAGGAACACACCTTCATGTCGTCAGAGATTCAAGATTCTTTATTTGTCACATGCATAGTTATACAGGTACAACATGCAGTGAAATGGATCCTGAACCGCTCATACTTTGTGCTGACCGAGTGGTCATGCTTAGAAGACTTGGGATCTTTTGATGCCCCCGTGACTGACAAGCTGCTGCCTGTGGTTCCCCTTGTGCAGAATGTCAAGGGCAGATCCGCATGTGGTTGGTGTTACTGCCCCAGAATTTACCGTGCCCTTG
>JAODKF010000030.1:1370637-1384066 GCA_026779585.1 Mormyrus proboscirostris | reverse complement strand
GGTTTGTATTTCTTGGAAGTCTGTGTGAGTCTGCTGGCCATCTCATCCATTTTTTTTATGTTTTCTGGCTGCTTTGAAGACTGAAGACCCTTGGTTGCACAAATCTGGATGATTTAGCCAAATTCGACAGCCGGCTGCAGCTCTCACTGGCTGCTTGGGGATATTACTATGAGGATTATATCAAACTGTCTTCTGGCGTGAAAATCCTCCAGGCCTCTAAGGGGCACCGCGACGAGGATTACGAGATACAGCTGGTACACAGCCTGGCAGAGAGGAGGCTGACTGAGAAGTGGTCGATAGGTGAGCTCCGGAGGTGGCGAGTGGCTTGGCTGCACATTGTGAAATCATTTAAACTGTCATGAAGTACAAGGAAGCTGACCGTGCTTGTTGTAAATTGCCTCGGAATTTTAAATTTCAAAAATGGATTAATTTAAAGTTAAGACACTTTACAGTATTCTAATTAAAATTGCCCGTTTCCGCCGCCTTTGAAGTGCTTTGGGCAGCCTGGCTGGTTTGAGTAGCTCAGCATGTACTTTCGCTGATATAAACCAGCTGGGCGTCATTCCAGGAGCAGTGTCTCTGCGTATCTGCATGCAAGACCTCAGCTATACAGGAAGTGCCTGGCGTGATGGATCGATTGTTCTCTGGATTCTCCACTCACAACGTTTTGTGCCCCCCTCTCCTTTTCGTTTTCCAGCGGGGGCTCTGATATTCGGCTGTACCATTGCTCTTTGCTTCCTGATAAGAGACCTCATGTTTTACGTGATTGGTGAGGAGACGTCGCCTCTGTCTGTTGGAATAATTTGATAAAATCGCAGGGTTTTTTTTCCCCCCCGGGTTCCCGTTGTCTTACTGTTTCTATTTCCGCCTAGGCGGAATTACCGTGTCTATCATAGCGTTCGTCTTCACCATCAAGTTCCTTTGTGAGCTTGCCGCCCGAGTGGTCAGCTTCTTGCAGAATGAGGACCGGGGACGCCGGGGTGACCGCAGCATTTATGACTACGTGCGGGGAAACTACCTGGATCCCCGCTCCTGCAAGGTTTCCTGGGACTGGAAGGATCCGCAGGAAGTGGGCCAGACCATGACCTTCCGCGTCCAAGTATGCCATTACAGCCATTACAATGTCACTATTTGCCAATCCGGTCCTCATGGACCCACAGACAGTTTATGTTTTTTGGTCTGTCCCAGTTCCTGGGTAGGGAGCAAAATTGTAGTTTGTTTGGCAGGGAGCTGGGAGAGAGCAAAAACATGGACTGACTGTGGGTCCCCAAGGATCAGGTTGGAAAACACTGCAATACATTATTTCAAACTGTCACTCAGTGTACCCAACCCCACCAACATACAATTTTGGGTCACACTTTACAGGGGGGGGGGTCACAAATAATGCAGGAGTACACACTTACTTAATGCATTAATTAACCAGAATGTAGGTGCAGATTACATACTGATCCCATGTTCATTCATCATTAATCCCTAATAATGGTTCAAGTATTTCATGTATACATTCATGTATATATTTAACTATTCAAGTCATGAATAGTTACTATATTTATTCCTGATTTGTACTTCAGGAATAACAGTTAAGTTGCTTGTGGCTCCTCAAATAAAGTGTTGCCCAACTTTGTTTGCTATGTAATAAGTAATGGCTTCCATGAGCCACTGTGGGTGGGAGTATCGTACTTGTCAGTCTAGTTCAGCCTATTTCCTGTTAGCTGGTTTGCTTATTTCACGCTAAAACAAGCCGTGTGTTGTAATGTCGTGGTTTTCGAAAACTCAGTTCCCCCCCATGATGACGCACCCAGCTTGAATTTAATGCATTGGAAGGTCATACAAAGCCTGTGCAGCACTGCTGTTGGACATTTGGTGGGACATCACAGCACTTCATCCTTACCCCTTCTCACCTCCAGCTCTTCTATAAGAATGGACAGCCATTCCCAGCACACCGGCCCGTCGGTCTGCGGGTCAGCATCACCCACATCGAGCTGGCCCTGGATATCCCCGTTACCCAGGAGGTCCTGCATGAGCCTGAGGCCAATGTGGTGAAGGTGGCCTTCACCGTCCGCAAGGCAGGCCGCTATGAGGTGGCTGTCAAGCTTGGGGGCCTAAATGTGGCCTACAGCCCCTACTACAAGATATTCCAGCCGGGTATGTCTCTTTCATCAGATTCTGTTTCAGCCGCATCTTTTATGCTGGTCATGTTAATATATCAGGACTAGTTTTTACTCATTGCCTGCTTTGGACTGGTATCTTGCCTGGGGTGTATCCCTGTTTTGTGCTATATACACCTTAACGTAAGCCGCCTCTCCCCATTTTAACCAGGACAAGCAATTGGCAAATTGATACATTTTACCTAGTGGAGAATGATGGTACCTAGGAAGTTATCATGGTTATGTTCACACATTTTGGGATCCTGCATGCTACTATGGGATGGCAGCGGCAGAACTGAAGGAGCATAAAATGGAGCCTGACAGCTTTTAAAGATTAAAGTCAGACCAGTCATCATCTGTGGGAAGTAATGGGGTGTTTTGCTGCAAGTGTTTTTTTTTTGTTGAGAAAATGCCTGCACTGTAGGATTTTGGTGGAATTAACATTCCCCATATTGCTGTGGTTTGCTGTTATTGCAGGCGTGGTGGTCCCATCCAAAACCAAGATCGCGTGCCACTTCTCTACCCTGGTGCTGACCCATGGCCAGCAGCACACCCTGCAGATCGAACCCCGCGATGAATACGGCAACCCCACCAGCAACTCCACGTCGCTCGCCGACGAAGACAGCTATGGTGCAAGTATCCACCCGGTGAGGGAGCCTGGGCCTCCATGGGGCCCCTAGGAGCCTATACTACATTGCAGCAGACTTCCTGTACCGTTTGTGGGCCGATTGGGACAATCGAGGCTTCATTTGCCACCTATCTTAAAAATTACTTCTGTGTTGAACGGTCTCTTGTTTGCAGGCTTTATGTTTCCCATTCATTGACAAAGTAATTCACTGGTTGGATCCAATTAATACATTAATCGGTGTTTGATAGCGCATAATATGCCCCCTCCACTAGAGGGCCCTTTCCATCATTATCTTTGTAGCTCCCATGGGGCCTTGCAGCTTAGTGAGGGCAGGCTGCAGATGTTTGATTCCTCTCTGGTCCCTGCAGCTGGATTGTACTTGCTGGTCCTCTCTGGTCCTGGCAGCCGAACACCATAGCTAGGCATCAGTTCTCATGGTAAACGGGTGGTATCGAGTATATGCTTTCTGTTGTGTCAATTGAGCAGGCAAGCGTACGAACGACCCCCACTAAGGCCTAGGATGTCATCCGTGTTCATCCTCGGGGTGCGTGTTGGTGACTCCGTGTGTGTCCTCCCCAGCTGGGCATTCAGGACGAGGACAGCCCAGATGACTTCTTCAGCAAGTCGGTGTCCTCCAACCGGCTGCAATGCCAGGTGCAACTGCACCTCACCGTCAGGATTAAGGGCTGCTTCCATGCCCGCATTACCTACCAGAACCAGTTGCTTAGCAACGGCGAGTTCGACATCATCGTGCTGAGTGGTACGTGTGCTGCAGGGGGCGGGGCCTAATCACACCGGCGGGGTGTTGGGTTACGTCTGGGAAAGCCCTGCTTCTCGGAGAGTCGCTACATGTAACATGAGGCCGAGGAAGAGTGGCAGGGTGGCACGATTTATTCTTGTCCTTAAGACGTCATGGTGTTATCCGTGTAAGCACACTTGTCGATGCTCGGAGGAAATAAAGTGTTTGCTCAAGTGTAGCGTTAATCCCGCCGTCGGTAAACTTAACCGGAAACATGATGGCTGGTGAGCGATGCCGAGGATACTGAGCGAGATGCCGCCCGTCTCTCCAGAGAACGAGAAGAACTGTGTGGAGAAGTATGTATCAACGCCGGGCACCAGCGTCTACTTCGAGGCGTACCTCTACAGCACGGGCAACTATAGCACCTCCACCTGGCAGCTTCCAGTATCTTCACTGCTAGCGCCGCAGAGGCGGCTCTCCACGGCGGAAGAGGAGGACGACCGCGACTCCCCTGTGGAGGGCCAGCCGGAGAAAGTGAAGAAACCTAAAAAGGTCTATTGCTACATATCGCCAAAGGTTGGTGGTCTTGGTCCCCGTCACTGTGTTATTTGGTGCTGACCCATTGCGCACTGGTTCTGATGGGCTTAACCTTATATTGACACCTGATGGTCAGGTTCTGAATCTTTTTTTTTTTTTTTTACCCTTTCCATTAGCAACTATCAGTGAAGGAGTTTTATCTGAAAATATTTCCTTGGCGCCTTTTCACCTTTCGGGTGTGTCCAGGTACAAAGGTAGGCAGCGACGATGTTATTTGTGAATGAGAATTCTCCTGCTCTGTTAGCTCTGCTGTAGTTACAGTTACCTGTATGAGGCATCAACCCATGAGAAAAAAAACTCCCCCGCCCAGTTCACGTACCATGGCCCAGACCCCATCCACAAATACTTGACCCTTGTGGTGGACGATGGAATTCAACCGCCCGTGGAGCTGAGCTGTAAGGACCGCAACATCATGGCTGCCACCTTCATCCGCTTCCTCCACAAAAACATTGGTGAGTTTGAGCTTCTGATGAACTCAATGGGTGATGGAACCTTGGAGCAGTTTCTGCCAGCTGGGAGAGCAGGAGTTATCTGTGTAGTTTGTGTTCATAGCCCAGATCCCAGCCTGCTATAATCACAGCCTTGACTGTCTGATCCACAGGAGGTTCGGAGACCTTCCAGGACAAGGTGAACTTCTTCCAGCGTGAGCTCAGGCACATCCACTCCAAGAGACCTCGCACCAAAACCTGTCTGAAGGTGGCCCGGCACGTCCTCCTGGACTCGGTGAGTGGCTGTCTCTGCCCCCAGCCAGCCTCAGTGCTAAGGAGACCGCTTTGTGGCAGGTAGACCAGTTTTGCTCAGCGCTCAAATCTAGTCAGCTTTGGTGGGACGTACTTTCAAGTTTTTAATTGTTGTTAATCCTTCTTTTACTTTTAATTCTTCTCCCAATCATTGTGGATCTCCTTCCCCCACAAGTCTCTGAAAGCCACCAGGAATTTCTCAGTTTCTGACTGGAGTAAGAACTTCGAGGTTGTGTTCCAAGATGAGGAGGGTGAGTGGGTCAGACCGCTGGTGGGCATGAGTTTGAGGTCTGTTTCTGCTCATGGGGTGAGTGAGTTGTGGGTAACAGGCTGGTTAAGGAACAGATCTTACTTGGTATAATACAGTCTCTCGTAAATGGCATGTAAATTAGCAATCTCAATATCAATGGCACTTTAATTTTTTATTTTTGGTGAAGTCTCGCCTTTAATCTCCCTGAGTGTTCATGTTTTTGTGTCTGATTCCAAGAGTGGCCACTAGAGGGCCTGTATGACATTATTCTGCATTTTGGTTCTCCAGCAGTCTTCATTCACGTGTCTCCCAGCATCTGGATAAAGATAATGTGCTATGAATTTCATAGTGTTTCATAGCCTTGGAAAGTACCAAGTCTAAATATATTTTTGTACATCCACAAGAGATCTTGAAATGTGTTCTATAACCCACTGAATGCTTAAAACCTTAACCTGTAACACATGTGGGTTGTATTAGCTGGTAAAATAAACAGCAGCAGGTCACGTCACCTGTTTGTCGTAACTGCCACCCACAGCGCTGGACTGGGGGGGGCCCCGTCGGGAATGGTTTGAGCTGATCTGCAAGACACTGTTTGACACGTCCAACCAGCTCTTCACACGCTTCAGCGACAGCAACCAGGGCCTGGTGAGAGACCCCCCCCATTTCTCTGTTCAGTCGATGTCCGACTTTGAAGAATGCAAAACTCCTATTGGATGCAAGAATGCAGCCAGTTTCTGTCCTCAGGTGCATCCGAACGCGGAGCGGCCAGCCCACCTCAGGCTGAAGGTGTACGAATTCGCTGGCCGGGTGGTGGGCAAGTGTCTGTACGAGTCAGCGTTGGGCGGCGCCTATAAGCAGCTGGTTCGGGCTCGTTTCACCCGCTCTTTCCTGGCCCAGATCATCGGCCTCAGGATGAACTATAAGGTGAGCCGCACTCGGGGGACTCTGCACTTGCACTTGCGTTTCACCTTAATAATTAACCAGGAATCGGGGGTGTTGTCCCTGGGTCTTACTGCGGCTATTCGTACAGAGCCATCGCATTCTGAGCGCTGCAGTCGTCATGAACTCCTGCGACACCAGCGTTTTGTTTATTTGATCTGCCGTCAGCTCATACACCTCCCCGCCGCCCTTTCCTTTCAGTACTTCGAGACGGATGATGAGGAGTTCTACAAAACCAAAGTCTCCTTCATCCTAAACAATGACGTCAGTGAGATGGACTTGGTGTTTGCTGAGGAGAAATACAACAAGTCGGGCCAGCTGGAGAAGGTGGAGTGGCATGTTTTTGATGGGCCCCGGTTTGCCGGCCCCTCATTGGCATCCTGCACAGCCCCAAACTCATACCAGTGATTTTACAACCGGCTCTTAGTGGTGGTTTATTTTTAATGGCGAATAGAATCCAAATTAAGGGAAGGTGGTTTGCCTGGGACTCATCTGGTGGTTTCTCTGCGTGTGTGAGAAAGATGTGTGATTGGACTGCGTCTTGTGGTCATTCTGCTTGAAGGGTGTCCAATGACTGGGTGACCTCCTCTTGCTGCTAGGTTTGCCATGGTTTGTATTCGACATTTCAGTAGAATTGCCAGGGTAGAATTCCAAAGCCGGCGAATGATCTTGGTGTGTGTGTGTGTATGTGTGTGGGTGGGGTCACCAAATGTCCCCACAATGTGATAAAAATCTGATATTTTCAACATTGTGGGGACCATTTCTTTGGTCCCCACAAGAAAAAACTGACTGCAATCTGGGACTGCAATCAAAAATATGAAAATGCCAAAAATATCATATTTTGTTGTGTGCATGTGTGTGCGTGTCTCATTTTTATCTTTGCTCGTGCAGGTTGTGGAGCTGATTTCTGGAGGCGCCCAGATTGCAGTCACCAATGAGAACAAGATGCACTATCTTAACCTCCTAGCCCAGCACAGGCTGGCCAATCAGGTGCGAGATGAGGTGGAGCATTTCCTGAAAGGTAAGGAATCTTCTGGGGATGCCTTGGATCATCCTTGTGGAACATGCCCCCTCAAGAAGACCTGCTGACCGGTTTCTTTTGTTTTTTGCAGGTTTAAATGAACTCGTTCCAGAAAACCTCCTAGCCATATTTGATGAGAATGAGTTAGAGGTATGTCAGGATTCCAAGTTTTTAATTGCAGACAGCCTTTTCAAGTGTTTATGGCCTGGTCATGAGTATTGGTGTCGAGGTCCTCTGGTGGTGACTGATGTCATTAGTGTTGCTTTGTGTTTCCTTAGCTACTGATGTGTGGCACAGGTGACATCAGCGTCCAGGACTTCAAAGCCCATGCCGTGATTGTCGGTGGGTCATGGCATTTTAGGGAGAAGGTGGGTAGTGCCCTCTCCTGTCACCTGGGCAACAGCCGTCCCATAATAAGATGCAGGTATGAAGGACTGCCTGATTTGCTGCTCCGCAGGTTATGAAGTGGTTCTGGGCTGTGGTGTCCAGCTTCACCCAGGAGGAGCTTGCTCGTCTTCTCCAGTTCACCACAGGCTCTTCCCAGCTCCCCCCCGGGGGATTCAACACACTTTGCCCCTCCTTCCAGATCATCGCCGCCCCCACTCATAGCACGCTGCCCACCGCCCATACCTGGTGAGTGCCTTCCCCGTGCTCCTTCCGGATTGGTGGAATCTTACCTATACATGATAAAAACCCATAACAATCTGTGATCCTGATCCTGTACTGAGGCTTGTGTGACGTTGTGGTTCCTCCTTAGTTTCAACCAGCTGTGCCTGCCCACTTACGACTCTTATGAGGAGCTACATAAAATGGTGAAGCTGGCCATCAGCGAGGGGAGCGAGGGCTTTGGCATGCTCTGAACTGCCCTGTCTTTGGGGGGGGGGGGGGGTTCCCCCGGATGCCAGCCCAATCCCCCGGATGCCAGCCCAATCCCCCGGATGCCAGCCCAATCCCCCCACCACCTCTGCCAGGGAGACTCTTGGACAACTTGTGATCCTTCACCAGAATGCCACAGGAAGGCCGGTGAACGCTTTCACACTGTGAGGCGCACATGGGTGTTACCTGTACATTTGATTTCCTTTTTCTTTTTGTACTGGCACAGAAATGGATGACCTTGTGTAGGCAAGAGGGACCCTCAGTGGAGTTCTGTTTGTAGATGGTATAGATGCTTCGAGCTGTATGCCTGTGAGTGTGCATGTGTCCTGTGGAGGTCTAGAGAGTTTTTCAGATGTGGCAGGGTTCCATCCCTGGCACTCCCAAGTCCTTGCCAAGCTGCAGACCTCAGACCCAGAGGAGGCAGGTTAGCAGAAATGTGGCTGCTGATGTGGGTAGTCACCAGTCAGGGAGGGTAGTCTGCTGTTGCTTGTTACACCATGTCTACAAACCACCATCACCACTGGGATGCCGACGTCTGATTCTTTAATGTTTTTTGTACCTATGACTGGAAAAGGGACCTGAGGACCTGGGAAAGGGCAGGAGATCATGCCCTCGTACTTCATCCCTTCTCGTGTTTGAATCTGAGCAGTAATTCTTGCGCTTCCCAAAACAACAAACAGATCAGGGAAAGAAGTTTGCCAATTTGTGGATTCAGTATGAGGGTAGAATTCCAGAAGCCGGCGAAGGATCTTATCCGGCAGAGCGATCGCATGCTTAGTGCCCTGAGGAGTGTGGGGTGTACAGGTAAGGGTATTTTTTTTTTTTAAAGCCATGTTCTGTTTAGGATGTTGTTTCTGTTTTGTTAAATCCTGCCTTTTTTGCCTGTGTAGGGAAATGCGTCTTCAAGGGAAGGATTTGTATGTTAGGGTATGGTGAATAGTACTGTAATGCTTTGACAGGGGTGCGACAATTATGCACTTAAATTTCAAGCTGTGAAAAGGTCTTTTTTTGTAATTTTCTTCAGTTTGGGACCTAATATGATTTTATTATTTTTTGTATCAAGACCAAAGTTTGTACCTATGTTTGACCTCTGAACCTCTTATCCATCCATGCAGTCTGGATCAGTGGGTTCCTAATCACGGGATACCAAGGGTTAAATATTTCTGTGATATGTATCATATTTCACTCTGTGTTCTTGTTCTTCTAATGACTGAGCGTTCCTGGATCCATAATGATTCAGGTGGTTCTGAAGGTCCTGTAGAGCAAATCGTCGCTCCCGTACAGCTTCTCCTCCTCTGGCTTTTCATTCTATGTATCCGATTTTCTGTAGACATCTCCTCCTAAAATGGTACAAGTAGATCACGCCTCGCATAGTTGTATAGTTTTAAAAGCGCCAAATAGCCTGGTGCAGGAAAGACTGAACACGGGCGTGGTACACGTCAGCATTAAAGATATTTATAAAACGACATATACTTGCTAAATGCTTGAAGATATTTATGTGACCTTGCTGGTACGTCTGGCGGCAGACAGGCTAGTGGTCTTAGACTCCAGTCTCCTTGCCTTGTGGTGTGAATGTAGCGCTGTCTAATTATTCTTTTGGACTTGGGGAAGCTCCAGCGAGGTCCAACCGCTCCTTCTCTCTGTGGACAGCACTGTCCTTCCCCAAGATGGACACATTCACTGGGAGCCATTTGAAAATCAAGTTCTGTGTCTTGTAGGCCACGTTTGCACTTTTGTCCAATGATGACTCCCTTTACTGCAAGCTAGCACTTTCTCCCCACCCACTGACCACCCCCACCCCCCATCACCACCATAAGCTTCATAAGCTACAAGAAGAAATATCTGAATGACGACAGTTTGTTTCCTGTGCCAGGTATAAGGTGTCCATTTGGGGTCTTTGAGGACCCCCCATGTTCGATTGGTCACCCTGAGTTTTTGTACAGATTTTTTTTGTTTTTTTTTTTTTAGATTTCCCTTGTTTCATTGCTTCGCAGCGTGGCTGAATACTGATGTGATTTAGAGCTGTGATATGTTCCGATGTCATACCGCCATTTAAACAAAAAAATGCTCTTGAGTTTTCAGAGACTGTCATGTGAAGATCAAGCGGCGTGACGTGCGCTCAAAGTGAGAGGTCAACAGGGAGAAAGGTAACAATGCAGTCTCACACAGCGGTGCTCGGAGAGGACGGCTTCGTCCCTGAGGGACAGTGACATCACCTCTGCGCGGGTGTCTTTAGCTTTCACAGTTGTTCATATGAAGGTAATTTTCTGTGTTCCGATTTGGACAGAAAGCCTCTGTTGGCATGAACTGAGGGGATGGGGTTGTTTTAATTCTTGTAAATATTGTGAAATAGTTGCCTAAGGTGGATTTTTTTTTATTATTTTATTTTATTACTGTTTAAATTGGTACATGCCTGGTCATCACTGGAATGTCGTGATTGCCTGCAATGCGCCGATGTCCTGATTGGCTCAGGCAGCTTCCTGTCAGTCATGGATTAAATAAATCAAAGGAATCAGAGGCCTGCGTGTGCATGGAGTTTGTGTCTGTTCCCTGCTCAATCGTGTGTCCCTCCTCTCCCCCCCCCCCCTGCCTGGAAGGTAGCCTGAGGAACTGGAAAATTACTGGTCCTAGTTCCAGGACATCATCCCATAGAAACTTTGAGTGAAATGCTTAAACTGAATTATTTCAGTAATGATTATCCCCCTTAATTTGTTTTGAGAGCTATGGGCATTTTTTTCAGTTTGTTTTCGAATACGAGATATTTATGATGGAAGCTGTATTAATGTATGCTGCAACTGTGGCTTTAGTCTGCTTATGGCAGTTCTTCCTTTTGGCCACAAGGTGGTGCACTCGCGTGCAGGTGGATTTGAAAGCGATGCATGTACCGTGGAAGTCCGTATATAATCAACCGCCTGGGGCTTTTAAGGCATCCCAGGCTCACCTTGGCCTTTAAATGAGGAACAGCTGCTTAAAGACGTGGAGCCATTAGGCTCCACTGCTGCCCCCTGGGAAACTCATTACTGATTAACCTGGTTAACCCACCCTGGGCACCCATTTTAGGGGGGGGTCAGTAGCACCTGTGTTACACATAGGTAGGTGGTGGGCTATCTGTGTGCACATGGAGGCTGATTAATAAAATTAACTAAAAAACCTGTCGTGACCAACATTTAATTGATTGACTGTTTAGTTTGCGCCTGCTGATTTATTAAACATCATTTTTGAGCTTTCTACCGCACATGGACATAGTTCATAATACTTCTTAAGCACGGCTGTATGTGGATGTTTGTAGCAGTTGTTTCGAATTAGAGTAAGTGTAGGGTGAAGATTGTGGAATGCAAAGTCATGTTCCTGCCCCTGAAAGCCAGGGCGTCTGCTCCCGCTATGTGCTAAACCAGCCTGATTGGAAGCAGACTGGACACCAGGTGACATCATCGCAGTCAACTGACAGTAACGCTTTTTCCTCTCTTCTCCTCTTGGGGTGGGTAGCATAAAAAATAAAATACATGTTTGGGGTGATTTTAGAGGCTGTTACTAAAGCCTTTCAGTTTTTTTTTGATGCCCCACTCCCTGCAGAAGAGAAGAGGAGGGGGTTGGATGGGTTAAGTGTTTTGGTAGCATAGCAAAGCTCCTGTAGCATTGTGCCAATGAGATAAATGTAGGGCCAACATCCCAGCTGTTCCTGCGGGAACCTTGCTTTGGTTTGGCTTAAGGTAAATGTGGCTTCTAATACAGCTAACAAACTATTAGCAAGTTAGCATTAAACCTGTGTATTTTTTATGTGGTTAGTTTAATTACAGATTTAAGAATGCATGAAGCAGGATTTCTAAGCCGGGTTAACTTAATGGCTCAACTGATTGTCCAGTAGGAATGCTCCTTACCTAAACTCTTATTAGACAATCATGACTGCTAGCTTAAGTTAACTCGGCTAACTGAAAAATCCAGCTTCATGGAACATGGAACCTACTTTCTATTGGACAGTCTTTTATGTTTGGCTTAATTTATCCGGCTAACAGTTACTCTGCTTTGTGGAATACCCCCCCACCCTGATCTGTCAAGCCACGCTTGGGAATGGAGAGCTGTTCGCTAAGGAGAGGTGTCCATCATTATCCCTATTAACAGTAATAATTAAAGGGGGAGGGGGGTAGTGTTGCTCATCTGCTAATCAGGCTGGAGGAACGTTCTGGAAGTGCTGCCAAGGTAATGAAGTCCTTCCCGGTGGAGAGTTGTGATGAAAATCATTATTGCTGCATGCGGTTTACTGGGACAAAGTGATGAATAAAGCTTCTCTGTGCAGGGTGTTCTTAAGCTCATCCACCATTTGAACCCCACATTGTCCTGACTGTGAAGTAAAACATCTTAAAACACCTTTGGGCTGTTTTCTGTAGGCACCTTAAAAGGTTTCCCTTACTTGACATTCATCATATGAATATTATTTTTAAACTGGTTTACTTTTACTGACTTGATAGCGCACGTTTTCTCACTTCCGGGAAGAATGCCTGATTTGTCCACCAGAGGGCAGTCAAAATGCAAGCAAAGGTCAAAACCCCTAAAACTGTCAGCTGTTTCTCTGTGCCACCCCATCAGAGATACTACCCTTCCCCATTGACCTCTGGAAACCTTTTGCCTACTAAAGACTGCTACAGTAGACCCAGGCTGTTTGATTTCATGTTTTCCCCAAACATGCTGAAAGAAGATGAAAAAAGTCATGCACAAGTGGTTACAGTAAGATTTAAGATTATTTACTCTCCTTGGCCAGATGCACTTCATTACTGTTTAAAAATAAATACACCTCCTTCTGCAAATTAGATTTGCAACCCTCTGCCTGCTACTTAATTCTGTCAACCAATTAAACTTTCCTCTGTACCTTGGCTTGGAGCTCCTCTGTCTGTGGGGCATTACACGCCAAAGAGGGTACAAATAAGACAGAAATGCAATTTGCTGGTGTGAGAAAAATATCTGAAGCCAAATTCTTCATGCATTCTCCCAATTTTTGCTCTTTCCAGCTACATCATAACTTCTAAAAATGCTCCTATTTCTGTATGATGGAGCCCACTTGATGGCTGGCAGCAGAGAGTGGGAGGGAAGGGGGACAGACATCAACACAGGGTTTCGGTCTTTTTCTAAAAGCATAAGGCGGATGTGGATTTTGTTGCTCGGATCTGTACAACGCATGGAGGCTTGTGGGCTTCTGGCATGCGAGTGGTGCTCGATTTGCCAGGCGAGGGATCAAGAAGGCTAAGAGAGGGTCGAGGGTTACAACTTGCCAGGCTCTTAGGAGGAAGGGCATTTCGGGACACAGTTAGTCAACTGGGATGTTCAGGAGGATGTTCATCCCCCGATGCCTGAGGAACATCATGGCGCTGAGGGAATTCCATCTTGAGCAGGAAATCCAGCCTGTTGTCCTACCTGGCACTGAGGAGGCTCATCACTCACTGAGCGAATTCCATCCAGGCTCCATCAGCATCGCCTGACATCAGCCTGGGGGGGGGGGG
>JAODKF010000030.1:1336963-1361223 GCA_026779585.1 Mormyrus proboscirostris | reverse complement strand
GTGGTTGTTGTTCTGGAGCATTTAACCTATGTGCAGCATGGTAATGCATGTCTTTTTATGTCACAGAAGTTCTTTGTCAGGTGGGTTCTCAGGCTATTCAGGACTGATTTGGATCACAGGCATTAAGACAAAGGCAACATTGAGACTTTCTGACTCTCTAGACTTTTTTCCTCATATTGGCTAAAATAATTAGTGATAATGAGAATTGTGCCCATCTATTTGTGAAACATGCCCAAAATGCCCCACATCAATTTTCAGACCAAATTACTGCTGCTCCTCTAATGATGTTTAGTGGATCCAGCTATCAAGTGAAGATTCTCTCATTTAATTCAAAGGTTTAGCATGTGTTACACCCAGAATAATGGCAATGTTCCGTAGACCTCTGCAAAAATTGTGATTATTTCTCCAATTATGTAGTACTCTGGGCCTTACTGGTCATCTGTAATGTTGTTCATAAACCATGAGTCCTGACCCAGTGTGGTTAAATGGAAAATGTTGACTAAGGAGAAATATTATCTTATTCATTCATGGTTTCTGATTTTCAAGACATTTTGCTCTCCTGGGCCACAGTATGACTGTTCAGCACTTTGACGTTCCTTCGTCTGCTATGTACATAAAGCGCCAGGCTCAAGTTCAACACTCGCGGTCTGTGTGTTCAGGTTGGGCGGCGTTCTTAGGTAAGTTCTCCTCTCCGCGATCGAAGATGACTTTGGGGAGCCAAGGAATGGGAATTCGCTAAGTCACCGGTACGGAAGTATGGAAGTCGTTGATATTTGGAGCTGGGAATTATGACAAGCACAACAACCACATCTGAGCTCGGTCGCCCTTACTGGTTTTGAAATATGCTGTTTTTCTTGGAAACGCTGGCAGCAACGGCCTGTTTAAAGTTATGGAAAGGTCGCTGCTTCTTTCGACGCTGTGTGAATTGCATCTGCAAGATGTTTAGCTTTCGTTCACGTGAGGGCTTCAATGGAGGCTGTACACAAGTTACTGTAAAAACTGGGAAAAAAATAAATGGTGTTTGCATATTCAGGGAGCAGGCTGATACACTGAGGAACATCAGTCGAAATTATTTCACAGACATTCATGCTTGTCTCACTAGCCCCGAACAAGCTGTCTCTTATCCTCCATTCTTCTTTTTTATTGCATCTGTAATTCAGACTGAAACCAAATGGAAAAACAAAAGTATTTAAGGTATTCCTCAGCTCACATCTGGTGTAAACGTGTGCAAGGCCCTGAGAATTACTATCCCAGCTGCCCTGGTTGGGCGGCCGACCGGCCACACTGATCCCCTGGCCGTGGTGTCGTAGGACAAAAGCCCACTCCCCAAACTGAAAGGATGACGGTGACTCTTAACTGTCATCAAAGGGATCTGTAGCTAGATTTTGAATGAGCCACTCTCATGTCTTTTAACATCAACAGTTGTGTAACACTGATGTTTTGAATGCAGGAAATGGTGACTCGCATCTGCGGTGGAGGGTCCCCTTCCCGCGGGAGCTGACCTCCGCCAGCTTGTCTGTCGGCAGTTCTGCTAACTGCCTGCTCGTCTCTGGCACCCCAGGGGTGGTGATGGTGATGGGCTCCTCGAGCAAGACCAAGTGACCCAGCCTCTCATGATGGCGGAGCTGAAAGACGTGTGACCTGAACCCTAGGAACTTGCACTCATTTGGACCTGAGCCCAACAGGGAGGATGTGACAGTATTTACACGTGCTAAAGGCCTGTCTTTGGTGGGGGCAGTCAGGCACTGGCCAGGGACAGCTAAACATCCCAGGCCCCCTGAGAAAATGTCACTTTCAGCCCCGTCTTTCAATCGCTCAATTGGTTTTGTTTAGCGGGTGATATTTTTGGGGCCCCTACAAAGTGCTGTGTCCCCAGAATCTGTCATGGTATCCATGCCTCTCCGACGCCCCAGGGTACTGGAACACCAGCCTCTCTGCTCAATGTCTCCTTCCTTCATATACATACTGCCCATGCTAGCATTGTTTACTGTTCAGATCAGGTTTTTGTCTTTTACTTTGTCAAACACTGAGATTCACCCCGTAGTCAATCTTGGCTCGTGCCCGGTCATCATGGCTATGGGACAAATGATATATGTGTCCCTGAGGGGGACGCCCGGCTCTGCCCTCAAAGAGGAAGAGGCGAGCATGAGGATTCGGCCGTTTCCATGATGAGCGTTTCCCCGCCCTCGTGCCTGCGGAGATCTGTGGAGTTCCAGCGGCCCCAGACTGCGGCCTGTATCTTGAGCTCGCCGAGCACATTACACAACCGCCTCTGTCACTGTGATTTACTGTGCAGCCAGTGAGGGGGAAAGCTGCCTTTCTGAGGAAGTATCTGGGGCTCCATGGGGAATGCAGAAACTCTTACATTGCGCAACGGCACCTGTGCCAAGCAAGCGTGTTTGCACGCGGCGGGCGCTATGGAACCTGGCTGGAATTAGCCACTGTGAGTCCATGGGAGCTCACTGCAGTAAACAAACATCGTGGTCACCCGCAGCCAGTTTGGGCATGCTTCACAGCAGCCTCCTCTGTCGGGGGAGCCACAGGAATAGTCTCTGCCCTTAGGACTTTGTGTGTCTTCTGGTGGATGGATAGATGGATGGAAAGGGAGAGAGGGAGAGAGAGAGTATATGACTGAAACTTCAACAACACAAACTTCCTCTGAGACCCAGTCCCCCCACCCCAAGCAGTTTGGTCCTCTCACCTCTGCCCACTCCCCGCACCCCCCATGCCATCTGCTGGAATGATCACTGGAGATCACATCACTCCAACTATAATTGGTGTGACATTATCCACTCAATCCTCTCCACCTAAGGTGAACACCTATTCCATTTCAGGGGGGACGAGTTGAGCTACGACAAGGTTTGTAAACTACCATTTCAACCATTTCAATTAAAAGGACCCGGATTTCACTTTAGCACTGAGCTCTTGCTGTCTCCTATAATCATGCACGTGTCACTAATGTTAATGTAAAACAGCTGGATGAGTCTTTCAATCAAGGAAACAAACCAGTCAAAAGGCAAGATGAACTGAACTAATTTGGCAAACACGGGAGCCTTTCACTTGTAAAGCAGTTTATAAAACCTGAAGTAGCTCATAGTGGCACCCCTGACATGGATTAGGTGGTCACCCTACCTCCACTTCCCCCTTTTACAGGACAGCCCTGGAGTCCTGTGTGAGCCTCTCCCTTCACATCTATCAGAAATCCCGCGGTCGGAATGCAACAGTAAACTGGCTCTTACTGGAGCTCCCCACCCCCCTCCCCCAATGGGCTCATGTTCATCTTGTCATCCTCTGTTGTTTTACACCTTACTCTCCCCCCCAACACTCCACATCTGGGGAATTATGTCTGCCTGCCAGTCACTAGGAAACAGAGCTAGTACCCTTACTGCTGGAGGGGGGGTCTTACGGGCAACGGACACGTTCAATGCTTTGAGAAATCCCAGCATATCCCCCCTAATTAACTGGGGTCAAACTTCATCAAAGGGTTCAAATTGTAAAGATCTTCTGGAACGTTCTACACTAATTAGAGATGGTCCGGCAACCTTGTGATTGTGCGCATCAGCTCAAGCTATAAACACACGGTGAAAACAACACGCGTGTTAAACTTGATACATGTCAAGGGAGCCTCAGATGCCTGGATTAGCTCGTTTACGCTGACGCTATATCACCTAAATTACCGGCCTGTTATCCGGAATCTTTCGTTAGTTCTTTCCGGAATGTTCTCTGGGATTATTTTTTTTCCTACTGTTTTACAGGAATGTTTCACTCATAACAGAGCCAATGTGACTGCATAATGAGATTGAGAACGGAGCGTGAAGATATTTAGTCTGATAATGAGTTAAGATGACTGATAAATGAGTCGAGTAATACTGGCCACTGTATTCACAACAGACAGCCGGGCTTTGCTGTTAATGATTTCCGCCAGTTTGCATTTATAACATCCCGTTACGCTTTCAGACGTGGTGCGACAGGCCAAAATATTTTCATATGGACTCATGTGGTTATTACTTTATTTTCTGGCACTAATAAATCATTTTATTACTTTAGTGGGAGGTTCTGTTATGTGTACAATAGTATGATTATCTTTCTCAGCATATTTGTGAGTAATGCATTGGATTATTAAATGGTTTAAATGGTTTCGTTTTTCAGTTCCTTTTTGACGTTTTTTGTCTTATTTTTTAGCATATTATGCATTCGCACACGCCCTGGGTTACCTTGAAGACCGAATAAATTAGTCTGACAGTGCGAAAGATAGAATACAATTACAAAGTATTCTTTTACAGTTCAGCCAATCAGAGCTGCTTCTTTGTGCCTCACAGCCAATCAGCATCCAGTAGAGGTAACTGCATGACCTTTGCAAGGTGACCTTTTCTCCACAGGTATCTTTGCTCTGGTGTTTGAGGTGCAGTCGAAGTTCCTTTTCAGCGTTTGCCAGGGCCTAATCAAAAAAAGGATCTTTCACAAAGCTCCTCTGTTGTATTTTCCTCCCTGCAACAATAAAAACATTCATCTCCCCACCATGCCCACGGTTAATTACAGTAATTACATTTAAAATGGCCATCCTCGCCATCCTTTTGAAACAAATGGAGTTTGGCAACCCCCCAGAAGGGCAGGTGAGGTTCGCCGCGCCGGTTGCTGTGTAACGGGGAATGTCTGGGCTGTGGCCCTGTTTGGGATCCAGACCTCCTGTCATCCCTACGGGGCCTGGTGCTGGTGGCAGGCGGTTGGCACAGAACACTGCACTGTGAGTGGCTGTGATCGAGGTGGCATTGAGCCCCCAGTCAGGAGCTGGGCTTTAATACACCCAGTAATTTATGATAATCAGATGTCCGTAATCTGGATGGTGGGTTGTGGTGGTGAGGGGTTTGTCCTGTCCAATGTCCTTCCTTTCCTCCCTAACCTTCCCTGCCAGGCTTCTAATGTGCTTCTCATTTGAAAGCTGAACGCACGTCCTGCTCATATATGCAGCTCTGTTTAAATGCTCCTCTCTCAGGCCTACAGGCTTCTGGTAGCTGCAACAGGCTGCAGCTGTTTGGCCCCCCCCCCGTCCCCCCACTGGCCCCATCCTGTTCCTTTAAATGTTTTTAATAGCCTCATATCTGCTGTTGCCCCCTTTCATGATGACGGCGGGCCGTTGCCTCTCCTCCGCAGACGCTGTAGGATCACTGAGCGTGTGTGTCGCCCTCTGAGGATGACGACGCCCATCAGGCGAGCCCCAACTGCAGCCGCATAGCTGCGCAATGGGCTGCGATTTGCGGCTGCATGTTTCCGGCCGCGGCAATGTGGGCGTCTAATTTAATGCCCCTGCCATTATTCCCCTAAAAGCTGCAGTATGAATGGGTGGTTTCTGTGCTATTGTAGGAATCATGCTCAGAATCTGTCTGGATATCTGGGTGTGGTAAACTGGTAAGCACTGCCGGGGGGGGGGTTTGACTGTCATAATAAGAGGCTGCATAACTGCCCTCCACCCCACCCCACCCCAGCAAAAACACATGCGCAGACTTATGTCGCATTTCTTTTAGGTATGTATGATCTACAGCAGCATTTCTCAACCCAGTCCTCAGGAAGCCCCAGACGGGCCACATTTTTGCTCCTTCTCAGCTCCCAGTGCACCTATACCAGATATTCAGTGTTGTTAATACCTTGAATGTTTGGTTCTGGTGTGCTGGGAGCTGGGAGGGAGCAAAAATGTGGACCGTCTGGGGCTTCCTGAGGACTGGGTTGAGAAACACTGATTTAGAGGATGGCAAGGCAGGCATGAGCTGTGGCAACACCAAGATCCTGCCCAGGCTGATAATAGCTTATGTAACATTGATCCTGCTTGGTTGTGCTTCATGCTGCTGATTTCTTTCCTTTGTCTGCTGCCATAGGGTCAGCTGAGCAGTGATGACCTCTCTAGCAGCCATGATGCAACAGTGTTTAGAAAATGCTTGTCTGTAATTCCCTTTAGACAGGTCCGATCACAGACCTGGAGAATACGGGTTCAGAGCAGTTGCTGTTGAACAAATGAGGGACAAAGAACCACTTGTTTGTGACGGTGACCTCAGCAGATGCCCGAAGGTGTTGACCGCTTGCTTTCTCTCCACTGTAGCTGGCCCAGCTCTTGTTTCCAGTCCAGGGGCCCATTTTTGTGAAATACAACATGTCTGTCTTCACGTAACCTGTAATAGAGTTGGTGTGGAGTGGTTCAGCCTCCTCTACAATGCGCCAAACGTTTGGAAAGAGTGATGGAAACCTCTGGCCAATCTCTCTCGCCATCCAGCTCCCCAACCCTGCATTTAGCACATCCTGTAGCCCCATTGAAGATGAGTGGTGGGAGGCAGTTCCTTGTTTTCAGCCTACACTCTGGTGGCAGAACATGACATCCATCATGAAGACAATGCACAAAAGAAATAGGATAGTCTAGCTTATTCCTCATTACCCCCTCTTTTGATAACCATACAGAATGCGCCAGCCAATCAGCATCCATCTACTGGAGTCTTGGTCACTCTGTGAGGGGAATCCCCTCTGCTTTGCATGTATCCAGCTAGTCCCTGGATATCTCTAAGGAAGGACCTGAAACCAGAAATCATATAGAAATAGATCTTTCTTTCCTCTTTTGTATTTTAAATGAGATAAATATTTTGACGTTTATGAGCAACCCGAACGTTGACGTGTTTAACTCTTTGTTGATTTATACTGCAGGTCATTCTTAGTGAGTTAGTGTAAATCAGATTAATGAAGGGAAAGCCACTAATTTTGGGAAAATGTACATCCTTTCTCGGAACTTACCACTGCTGAGCTGGTCCACAGGGGCACCCGCCCTTTGGATGGCCTCCCATGTCTCTCATGGGGGGACAATGACGTTATGGCGAGCGACGTTTGTGTTGGGATGCTTCTAAACCAAATTGGCAGCAATGAGGAGGACGCCTTTTTGCAAATGAGTCAGGCGGATAAGTAAAAGAAAGGGCTGACATTTACTGCACGACACGTAACCGTGGATGGAAACGGGAGACGTGTTTAAGGTGCCTGAGGAAACCAGCGTTGTCATCCGCCTGCTGATAACAGCCTTCTGGAGCCCTGTGTTAATAGGCAACATAATTCTTGTACATTAAATGTTTGCCGTGAGGGATCGAAAGCAAAGGAGCCCCCATGAGTCTGGCTTAAGCAGTTTGTTGTACTACTGATGCTGGCATTTTTTAAAAGGAAAAGATGAGAGGAAGGTCAGGGGGGGGCAATTAAAAGCTGAGCACCTTATCAGAAGATTTTATGCTAATTAGTTGCAGCTGTGCTGGTCATGCCATAGAGGATGGAGTCGTTACGTTTGGTAGAACTGGCCTGGGGGCGTTGTTTACGCTTGTTCTAGCAAATTCCTGGGCACAGATGAGTCCAATCTATAATGGCCCGACTCAGGTCCAGTTTTATCACCTAGACAAGGGGAAGTGGTGGGTAGACCCCCTCCCCCGCTGCATTCAGAAGCAGTGGCGCTATGGGTATCCTGTCTCCCCTGTCTCCGAAGCCTTCAAAGACAGGCTCTCATTTTGTCACTGCTGGCCTTCATTAAGACTGCAAAAGGTATACCAGAATCCAACCAACCGGTTAAGTACTTTTTGACTATGATTCTTTAGACTCACATGGTTGGTTGAAACAAAATCTTGGACTGGATTTTATACTTTCTAGACTTGAACTATTCACTTACGCCAAGATCCCCAAAAATCTGGGAATCATTCCCCCAGATAAAGACGTCGTTTTCATGGTAAGAGCGTAAACAAGGGCTCTTCAAATCTGGCCCTCGATTATCAATCGAGACCTTGCTTTCAACTCTACTTTCTAGGTAGTTGGATTAATAATTACCGATTCTGATTTGAATAGCCCTGGTGTAAACTCTTTGACCGCATCAATGTGCTCCTTTATGCAAAGACGCCACTGTAAGCTCACCATGCCTCCGAGTCCAGAAAGGGGGCAGAATTACTCTTCCTGAATGAAATCAGCCTTTGTTTCAGGCTAGAAGACGGTGACTTCAGGACTTGACGTCATTTGCTGCCCTTGGCCCCCAATTTCTACAGGGCTGCCAGGAGACGCCCACATCGTAGGTACCACCCCAAGAATGGCGTGTACCCACTTGATGCTGCCCACTCCAAGAGGCGTCCCTGCTGTTTGGTGCTTCCGCGTGTCACATGTGATGCTTTCCAGTGCGGCCCGTGCCGACGTGCCGCCATTAGTCCATGCCAAGACTCTCCTGGGCTGCACCCATCTCTTTGAAACTTTCCCTTCCTAATTCCTTAATATAAACACATCAAGGCCATTAAAGAAAGAATTGATCGTAACACTAAAATAATAATGCGCTAAGGTGATGCCAGTGCTTAATGACATTTTTCGAACTGTTTGCCAGTGATTCTTGTCTGAGCCAAAGCGTTCCGTAATTATGAAGTGTTGCTGGACATTTTACTGATTTTTTAAACAATATTGTTCCAGTTTTCCACTTCAATCCAGGAACTGAAAGCTGGCTTTGTAATCTCACAATTACATACAGCACGTACCTCTCCACCTTATTGTTACTTCCAATCTCTGGGCTCAAAGAATCTAATAATTATTTATCCCACTCTAAAAAAACTCAAAAACAAATAACACCTGATTACAAACTAAGGAACTCTTATCCTTGTGAGGACATTTTCTCACAATCTGTCCTTAAAATAATTATACATGCACAAACACAGCTATTGAACATTGTAGGTACTTTTCAGTTTGTCGGTGAAACACCAGGCCCAGAACCTCATTGGAGATTCGCTTGTGGGCTATGGTGCTGACAACAGTTCATTTGGGTTCCCCAAGTGCCTCATCCCAACAGGGACTGGCGTAATCACTTACATCATCCCACTATCCCCCAGAATGTACCCCTTACCCCCCAGACGGGCAATGCCAGAAGGAATTAGTCTGTGGCATCCGGCACCAGTGGGAGGGCTTGGTTATGCATGAAGTGTGAGCCGAATGACTGGGGTCTCATGGGATTCGAGGCTGGAAGCCTCACCTCATTTGCTGAAGTCATGTTATTGTGGCACATCGAAGGTCCAGGGCTTCTGCTTTGGGCACCATGGGAGAACCGCAGCACCAGTCGATGCAGTAGTCAAGGGATATGGATTTGCTAGTGGCACAGATGAGATGTACAGTAAAGATTAACACAGTGTGTCTGCGGGCAGTTTAGCAGACAACATTCACATGAATGGTTCACTTGCTCATACATATGGGAAAGTGCCTCCAATCTGGGGATGACTCACTAAGTCAACTTTTTCTTTGCCACGTCATTCCGTTCATTCCCTACTAATATTTGTTTTACGGGCGCCCAGTTTTTAACAGTCTGAGGTGAAGCACTGTATTAGTCTCGGCGCTAATATTATTCCACAGATTTTTATGTTTTTTATTTTTTTATATTCAACGAAGCCCCTGAGTCTGATTTTAATTATAAGTTCCACAATAATGACATAAAATCTGGGCTGTGTAGCTGAACGGGAAATCCGAATATGCTCTACTTCACACTGTAACGAAATGTCACTTGGCCAAAGATCACTTATCCCTTTGATTGATTTGTTTCAGCCTTATTTTTTGGTCCAAACTGCTGTTTTACTGCTACACACAATATATGCATTATATTTGCCACAGGACCAGAGAAGAGGAGACTTAGGAACACTGCTCGAAGCAACAAATGTCAAGACCATCACAGTACTCGCTGCCAGTGACCGTGGAACATCCTCTCTGCAGTCGTTTCCAGCAGAATTCTTAAAATTCCAGAATCTGGGTGCAGAATAACTTGTTGTGATGAGGGTGCTGCATTGATAGTGTAGCAATACTGTTTGGGTTTCTAATGGGTACACTTGAACTCTGACCCTGTGGCAGCACTCTCAGAGAGGCTAGGCATTCAGTCATTGTACCTCTGACCAAATGATTGCAAATTGCTTTCTGCTGGGAGATTCCTTTTGCTTTTGTTCTCCAGATGAAATTTATTAAAAGGCATCGGATCGGACAAAATGAGGACTAGACAATGTGGCTTAGGGGCGACACAGAGACCATTTTGCTGAAGGATTTTGAGATAGTTTGAGGGGAGGAGCCTTGGCCGGTTCGGTGAAAGACGGCTCCTTTTGGCAAGAACGCTCACACAAAGGGAATTTAGGGACATGCTGAATAGATTCCCCTGAGAAAGGAGTTCTGAAAATGGGGTTTAGATTGTCTCCTGTCTTTTGGGGTAACAGAGAGAAGTTGGTGCCTTTTTCTTTTACCCCCAACTGTTTAGTGATGACTCATTAACAATCTGCTCAGAGTCTATGTGACACGACTCCACCGGGAAGGAGAAAAGAGGTCAGGGCCCCATTGGCTGAGGAGTGGGAGGAGACCATGGGACACTGACAATGCAGCCACATATAAAACAAACAGACCTATTTGGAGGCACAGTGACAACATCCCATAATGATCCCCGTGTAAAAAAAATAAATAAATAAAATAAAACTTGAAAAACTGTTTGGTTGAGTGGTGGTGTCGTGGTCTTTTGAGTCACGCCGTGGGCTAGGATTAGCTGTTTTTATAAGATCACGGAGATGAATTCTCACGACTGTCATTTACTTGGAATCAGAAGCTAAACTGTTTGGCCATTGTCTGCTTTATGATAATGGGCTGGTAAGGAACGTGGCTTCAATGGGCAAGGCTCCATTTCCAGAGGAACCTTCAGGAGTGTTCAGAAACCCCAGCCACATCCAGTAGCATCTTCCCAGTATTCATCCCTGACTTGCTCCAGGTGCTTCAGACTCAGTCATATTGGGACATGTCAAGCAAGTTGGATTTTCGGATGGGATTTTTTTTGGCCTGGCTCACAGGGAGCATCTGGCCTTAGGCAGGACAGGAGTCGGACTTGCAGTCTGCGCGTGGGCCAGCCCGGAATGCAGCAACCTCTGAGGGAGAGGGTTAGTGCTCAGGGGAGATGGAAAGAGCGCAGACAGAGCCAGAGCAGAATCATACAAACTGCTGTTAATCTGGGATCAGAGGAAGTCTGCTAATTAATATAGTGGAGCACCAGACCAGTTTGGGCTGCAAATGGAAGAAGGTGGAAGAAGCAGTGAGAGGCCACTTCTTCACTGAACTGTTATAAGAGCGTCCAACTGGGTCAGATCAGATTAGGGAGGCCAAGGCTGTCTGGACTGGGAAAAGTACACTATCTTCTGTCATTGGCTTCATAGACTTTTCAATTCCCATAGAAAATGTACTCCCCCTCCACTTGTTGTTCTCAAGCATTGCAGAATGAGGGATAGAGGAGTTGTCCCCTTCATTGGTCACTGTTGAGCTACACAGTCATGTTGATGCAGGGTGATTAAATAATGTGAAATGTTGACTTTCTTCACAGGGTTCAGTCCCTTCAGAAAGAGAATGGTAATATTCCTCTCCAGGAGTTAACAACTTATGATAAAACTGAATGTGAAATTCCAGTAGGGTTTACTCCAACTATCCCTTTAACTACTTTATGCCAATTAAGGGTGAATGGAAAGTGGCTCCAGAAGACTGTCAGACAATTATTTTAAGAAATACATTTACCCATGGTGTAGCAGAACCATACACATGAACTAGACTCATGTTGTTCAGAAAATCTTTCGGGTTAAATCTTGTTTTCTCAAAAAACTCCTGACTGAGCATCCTCCGATTCCCTTGCTGAAATCCCATTCCACATCATGTCTTACAATTATCTTGGAATGTTAATATCTGTGCCCATTATAACAGCTTATACTGACAACACATTTTCTTTTCATTTTAAGGTCATTGTTTGTCCAATGGATCGGTCCGTTTCAGTAACCATCAAGCAATCTGCACGCTACCATTTTGCTGAGAAGGAAGGATACCAGACACAAAAAAGCTATATAAAAATGGATTGCAATATGTATTTCTGTGAAGGTTGATCTTTATGAAGACTGAGATATTGAAGGGAATGATGGAAATTGTAGCATTATAGAAATTCTGTTTAAATTTGTTTGTTACTATGAAACCAAAATAACATGATCATAGTACAGTCATTTCTTTTCTGTGCCAGATTGTGAGACTGGTTTGTGGGTGGCTGAATATGCTCCTGTTTGTAGGTTTATTTTTCCCCATTTGGTACTAAAGCCTGTCAATCATTTACCCCTGCTTGTGGGCAATCTTCATTCAAAACACCATTCAAAACACCCCTCCCCCCAATCTGTGACTGCTGTTCAGTCATAAGTGAAGGAGTCTCCCTGTAAAGATACCCAAAGCTTTGAACTTTTGTAAAGTGAATTTTAATATGCCACATGACCTTGACTGGGATAAAAATCCCAGAAATAAGTGGCTGGAAGATGGCTTGGGTTTTTTTCTTATGTCAAGAGTAAGATTTTACATGAGGGGACTGAGGATGTACAGCAGGTGATGAGTGACACTGCTGTGAATTCTTTTTGCCACTCATATTGGACTGACTGCTGTTCTCTGGTATGTCTCCTTCACACTGTTGGGAGTCTGGACAGAGTCGGAGAGCCTTTGCCGGTGCAGGTCTGCCATAGTTTGAGGGATCTATTACTTTACAGATGTATCACTACAAAAAAAAAAAAAAAAAAAAAAAAAAAAAAAAAAAACAGCATCTACCTCTCCGTTCGTGTTTAGTACGTACGACAAATGGAAACTTAAAACAGAAATTAACGCGGAACTTTCGCACTTCTTTGTTCCAATGCCAGTTTATGGTTAAAAACATCACTGGGGTCTCAAATTCCTACAACTTATGTGGCAACCATATGCATTGGATTGGGGGGGGGGGGGGGGATAAGGCGGAATTAGGTCAAACGTTTATAAAACAGCGCCACTATACCCAAATGTCTTTTTACCAATGCTTTTCATTTTTTTCTTTTTAGGAACTGCCCATTAATTTTGCAGTTATGAATGAACTCATCTTGCCTGAATGCTTCATCTTATGCATGCGTATCAGTGCCCTCAGAGCGCTTGCCGGCGTCGACTGCAGTAACAATGCAAAATATGCGTAAATAACTTTAGACATTCTTTGAAAATGTCTCGCTTATTCTAAAAGAGTGATAATTTGTTTTCATCGCCGCGCTGCTTTTCTTGGCACGACTTTTCTATTTTGCCTTTGGGCGACAGTAAAAATCTCCTATAACAGTGACGCGCGAGGGTTAAATAGTTATTTCATTTCACTAATTTGGAAACTATTATGTATGTTGACGTTTAAATTACAGAGCTACACTAGTTCACTAATTATTTTATTTTAGGTTATTCTCATAACGGAAATAGTAATTTAGTATAACTTTAATTTGCCAAATACAGCTTTTATTGGTTCGCGTGTATGTTAAACATTGTATTATATGTGACGTTTATATAACGATATGGATATGTTTTATTTTTCTCGACGACAAATATGATGCTGTAGGATCGTTTAAAAACTGTGCTGCTCCCTCAAAGCGTGTGGGCTAGAGGCTTGGGCTTCAGGGGGGCTGAGCGTCTTTTAAGGACGGGGGGGAGTTTCCAAAAATGAAACCCATGCAAAGCCCCCAAAAATGTCCCGGTGACTTCAGATCGAAGGAGGTGGTCAGATTTGCGGGAGCACGATTCAAACTGGGAAACTTTCGCTTCGACTCATAGTTGCGCTTCAAGTTTTCGGATCGGATGCGCTTATTTAAAATTCTCAAAAAAAAAAAGAAAAGAAACTGGAGAAAAGAGCGTGCAATGCAACTAATGGATAATAACTAAGCTATATCAGGGAAAGACTTTGCAGACTCCATACAGACGACAGACATTTTTTTTATTTCGTGATAACATTTTATTGAAATTCCCACGCGCTGCAGGGAGACTCTTACCTGTGCATTATGAAAACCAGGAATCAAAGAAATCTGCGTTATTGCGTGCATATAAACATCTGTTAACAGCTTTCTTTTTCCTCTCCCGATTGAGTGAACATGCCAGAGAATCAGTGAATTGTGGATGACTTTAGTTAGAAGTGGATCGTGTGAAATAAATTGATTTTAGTAACACAGGACGAACTATTTTGCTGGCTGTTTTTGGCTCAGTTGGGAAAATGAACCGACTGTGGGTTTTAGCCTTTATTGCTTCAGCTTTTTTGCAATTGCAGACGTCTGACAGTCAAAGGGAGCTGACAGGTGACCGGCAAGAGAACACAGGAGCGCGGGTTTTGCTAGACCGACCTGGATTCCACGATAACGGCAGGGCGCAAACCAAAGGGGGCACCAGGCCACCAGTTGAAAGCCCACACAGGACGCAGGGCGGTGACCTACGATCAGGACCGGGGAGCCCCCAAAATAGCGTAGCGGTGCGACAGGGACACAGACCTGTCGTTATGGGTGACAGCGCCGCGGCGACCCGTGAGACTGACGCCCCCGTATCCCGCTCTGCCCCGAAACCGCGGACAGCGAGTGCTTCATCTCGGCAAGGATCACGGATCGCTGCCAGGCAGAGCCCCGCGGAAGTCGGGGGCGGCGCCCCCCCTCCGAGGCGCCTTACTGGGTAAGATGCCACATCAAATGACGACCATAGATGAGCAGCATCATCTCCTCTTTAGTAATGATCGTGACATCCAGCGTGTAGCATTGTCAGTGAGGCGCATACACGTCGCGGCGCTGCCTCTTGGCACGGTACATGCTTCAGTTTTGTATCAGTTCCTGGGTATAATTTCAATTTATGTAGTGGTAACGTGGTCAGCGTGAGCTGCAATTTGAGGCATCTGCGTGTTGTGGACTGTTTCTGCAAAGCAGCGCTGTCATTCTTCAGTTATGCTTACACTTGTCAACTAGGACGATGAACTAGCAAATTAATTGATGTTCTTCGCCACCGGCGTCGAAGGATCCTGATCATCCACAACTGGTCGTTTCCTCGGTGTCAGTCTTGGGTTAATGCACATG
The DNA here is from genome assembly GCA_026779585.1 of Mormyrus proboscirostris. Classification (NCBI taxonomy): domain Eukaryota; kingdom Metazoa; phylum Chordata; class Actinopteri; order Osteoglossiformes; family Mormyridae; genus Mormyrus; species Mormyrus proboscirostris. The sequence goes on along the minus strand of JAODKF010000030.1, from coordinate 1,346,335 downwards.
TAAATAGACTACTGTACTGTAATTTTGAATATGAAAATAAACATACATGTACCGTTCCATTGGGTCAGGAATTGTCTTGGATAGATGTCTTCGGACACTTTGCTCTTGTTTTTTTAAATATCACTCGTTTAGCTGGACAACGGTGGAAGCTCTTATATATTCAGATTAGTGTTTTTGGCAAGGCTTTCTGCCTTGTTGTTTGGATAAACTGCAAGACTAAATAGTGTTCTTGCAAATGACATACAGGTTTCCGATGATCCTTGTCATACCCAATTACGGTACTACGGGTGTTTATGACCCCAATTTTCTTCTATTAATAAAATTTAATAATGAATTAAGATCACTTTTTCCACCCTGTCGTGTTATATGACACATTAACGGTGCGTAATGATTGGTACTAATCCTGTGTATGTTTCTAATTAGGAAATCGGTTTTTTTCAGTTTTGAACGTAAAAAGTAAAAAGTGGCGGACGTTTGTACAGCGATTCATGCCGTTATGATGAATCAGATCGATTTGTTTAGCCCGACATGTTTCATCCGTTCTTTGGAAAAGCTGTTAATGGGCAATTTCTGCACAGTGCTGGGAAGCATCAGTGTATTTCCTATGAAATCTGGAATCCTTTTTAGGGGGGAGAGGCATGGACATTTGGCTCAGTGCATAGCAGAGTGCTTGGCTGGTTTAATCCAAGGCCACAGCGGTGTCCCACACTTTTGCTGAACAGCTCTAAAAGCACGTTTTGGGATCGCACCCACCTGGCCCTCTGTCAGACTGAACATTTGCCTGTGCCACACTCCTGTCTCTCCACTTGACCCCTCCACCCTCTCCCAACAGCCCCAGCTGCCCCAGCGGTTTACAGGGGGATCAGCTTTGGGTGTGCAGCTGGGTTGCCTGCTGGCTTGCGTTCTGACGAGATGTAATTAGGAGACTTTTTCCGGTCTGCGTTGGTTACAAAGACTGTTCCTTTCCCCCACCAGACCAAACTGCTTTTTCAGCTCAGCATTAAGGGCAGCTTGTAAATATGCTGCACCTACCCAGAGTTGAATGTTGGGGCGGGGTGGCTAGTGGTGGAAATGCTGTAGTATGTCCTTGGCGGAGCAGATGGGTTTGACTGTGTCACCCTTCTAACCGTGTCATAACCTGAGAGCCGTGGCCTCAGACGCATCAAAAGCAACCGCAGGCTTTACTGCGTTTCCAAAAAGTTGCAGTGAGTTGCATTGCCGCTCCACTTCTCAACTCCTGCCATGGGTCTGGCTCCCCCACTTGGCCCGACCGCTGACCGCACTCTCGACGGCCACCTGCGACATTTCGCATGGCCCTCGCATGGCCAGGGGTGTGCACGTCGCTCCCAGGTGCTTCAGTGAGAGGGTGGGTGGCTTTCTGGAGGTGTGCTGGTTCTGTGCCCAGGCATTTAATTGGCCGCCGGGAAATCCCTAATCTGTTGCCGCTCCCGTAACTGAGGGTACTAGAAGCTTATGGGAACACTGTTTCGCAACAAGCTCAGTGAGATACTGTGACATTTTTGTAAGTCTAGTGTTTAGTCTCTCTCTGACTCATTACCTTTATGTGAAACATCTGCTGCTGCGGGGCAGGGGTGACCTTCAGTTCCAGTGGTAATTTTTCTCCAGTCTATTCCTTATACTCCTGTAAGTCTCTAAGGGATTGGAGAGCATGCCCCATGCTGACCTACTCGCTGTACTCTGATTGGCTGCAGTTGAGGTGCAATTGCTGAATCAGCATGAGTGGTTGATGGGTGTGGCCCATCTTGGGGACCTTGCAGTGTGCAGTGTTGCTCATGTGACTCTGTGACTTTCCCGTTCAATCTGGAGCTTGGTGTGGCATTTTGGCTGCAGTTGCGTTGCTTTCCTGTGGCTGCCCTGCGTTGCCTGTTTGTTTCCATTCACTCCAATTTAACTTGAGAAGCTGGAAATGGCTGTTTGATTTCTGCACCCACTGTGTGACGACTGTAGTATATCCTGATGGATGATAAATGCTGATCTCAGCGGACGGTCAGTATGGACCATCTGTAAACTGTTGAGACCCCTTACCTAATGGAAGCCTGTTGTTGTTCATTGCCAAACACCAATTTGAGACAAATAAAGCAAAAAAAGTTTTTTGGGGGGGGGAAGGGGGTGGTTGAAATTTGTAAATGGAGGCAGAAAGGCATCTTTTTTTCACGCAAAAACATCTGTTTTACAGAGTGACTTTAATTGCTTTCCTGTCAACCATAGAGAACTTGGAAGCATATTACGTAAACAGAGACAATTAGCTTTGTTGGACTGCAACTTTTAATTTGGAAGGTAGCGGGGGCCGTTCCTTACCTTGATTATAATAAGTGGCCTGCAAGTCTTTGAAAATGTGGCTCATTTCCCTGCTGCTGAGGCTTGATATTTCTTGTGTCATGGACGGTTAAGCCCTTCCCCGCTTAACCCTGACCTTGCCGTAGCTTAATCGTCATTTATCGGTTAGTTTAGCAAGCGGTTAGCTTGGAGATATCTGTGCAAGCTTCTGTCGGTCTCATAAATGGAAGCCATTTTGCAAGATTATGTGACAGAGCTGCACAATGAAACTGTATATGTTTGGATGACAGGGATCACTGGATCCCACTGTTACGCTTCCCGAAAGTGCAGTGGAGATGGTAGACATGCGAATGCTCTGCCCCATTTTTCTTATGATTATTACCGTATATATTAGCCGATGGTATATATTGACATGGTAACGTTAGTAGTGTGCGAACATGTAGCCAAAATGTTTCTTTAATCCCTTTTAACGTGTTTCTGCATCTTCCATCTGCTATGGATATAGTTTTGGTTTTCCCTTGATCATTTAAATCGGTGGCCCGTTTTGTCGTGATTCAAAAATGTTACCATCTGCTGGGAATCCTGTAGCAGCCGCTTGCACCGAAAGCCGGCTTTTTGCGCAGCCTATGGCGATGGCGTTGGGTTCTTTGGGCACTGTGTTCCGTGGACACTAGAGGACTGATGCATTTCTTTTAGTGGGGGTGGGGGGGTATACCACCACAGAATGGCCTGTTCTGTTTGCCGGGTTTATTTTACGAGATGTGATGTTCAAAAGATGCACGCTGATTGTTTTTAACGTGTTTATTTGTGTTCAGAAGGTATGAACACAGGCCATGAAGATCCAACAGGGGTCTGTTTAAGTGTATTCAAATTTTTCAGAGAAGGCATCAAACTTTCGACGGTCCATGTCCATGTCGACTGATACCATGGGGAGGCGGGTTAGTCACTAAACCCTGTTATAGAGGGGTTGGTCACTTTTTAGTTTGGTAAGTTCATGGACTCCTGTGGTTCACAGCCATCTCTGAGGCAACCCATGAGAGATGTAAGCCAGGAATGGGTGAAAGAAAGCAGTCCAAAGTCCACTGAGCGCTCCATGGGCATGTTCATCTCCCTAGTGTTTCCGAGCACATCCTCTCAATATAGACGGCATCTGAGAGCTTCAGTGCATCAAACTATGTGAGGAATTCAGCTATTACAGCCTGAGATCTGTCATCTTTTGGTATTGCTTGGCTTGAGCTGTAGGCTGCTTTTGTGGTCCGTACTCCTCCCTTTGTCCCAGAGAGATTTCTGAGTGCTACGTCAGCTTCACAATAGCCTCCGTGTGTCAGTCTTACTGTCACAGATAGGGTTACATCCTCAGTGGAGAACTGTAATGCGTTCAAACAGAATTATGATTCTGTTTGACCGCATTCTGTAAGGTATACCCTTGCTGGGCTCTAAGGCTTCAGAATCACTGGACACAAATGGCTGACCTCATTCGCTGCTGTTGATCCTCAGACGTATATGTTCAGGAGTCTCTGTACTCGTTTAATAGATACTCCTCTTTCTTTTTAGAGCCAATGTTTGTGGAGGACAGCACTGCTGCTCAGGCTGGGCCGTGGCTCCAGGGACAAATCGGTGCATAAAGCGTAAGTATTCCTGCACACTCACTTCTGGAATCCATTCGAATTTAGAGCTATGTGCTTTGACTTGTCTTTAACTCACCTTTGACTCCTCCCCCAAATGCATACTCTCTGACCTTTTTTGTCTCACTCTGTCTTTCCTCCTCCTTCGAGCCAGTGGTGTTAATAATGAACTTTACCCTATGAAGACCAGGTTCCAAGATCTATAAGTGAATATGAATATGGGGAACAACTGCAAATGTTCACACATTATGTTTAAATGTTAACGTTTCATTTGTTCCTGAGAGCTGACCCCTTTTAGCTAGCTAAAAGTACAGGTGCCGTTACCATTGAAACATGGATTAATGCAGGACAACTCTCTCCAAATTTCCTTCTAAAATAAATATGACTCAATTTGGACCTTTCTTAGAAGCTATGGTAAGTGTCAAGGCAGACAAGTGTTTATGTGTCAATTATACCTACTAAGTCTTTATCTTCAGTTTCACAGCATTGTTATTGATCGCATGTGGCCTTTTCAATTTTGAATGGCTCCTCTTTGGACAAAATTGCCCAATTAGCGTGGCTAAAGAGTACAAGCTAACCCACAGAACATAAAAGATGGATGAGGAACTTGAAAAGAACCTGGTATGAGATTGTTAAATGTTTGCTCCGTGGTGTCAAGAATCCAAACAAAAGCATATACTGTAGAAGACAAGTGTATGATGAATTATGAATGAAGATGTATGACGAATGTTTCCACCATACCCCGTCTTTGTGTGGTTACGTGGGGTTGTCGATTCAGATTCAGGTTTTTTTTATTAAAACATTTCACCTGAACTGCCCCTGAAATACCAGAGGCTCTGTAAGCGTGTTTAGTATGTGATGACTGTGTTTCATGTGCAGATACACAAGTTGACAATGACGCAGTGCCTGTGACTGTTTTTCCTCAAAATGCGGGCCAACTGCACGTTTCCAGCTAATTTATCATGATTTTGTTTTCTTATACATTTTTTTTGAGGACCTTCTAGAAGCCTCTGTAGATTCTTGTTACATTTGTAATGAGCTTCACTTCTGGAGACATCTGCAGCTGTTAATTAACATCCACGATGTTTCACCAGGAGCGGTAATGAAGTAAAGCCCAACAGTGTTTTTATTAATGGGAAAGCCAAAGTCTGTCTGTTGACATGACAGAACTGTAAAAACATGGGCCTAGCATACGAGCTGTGCCGTGGCTCAAGGCACCAGTGTGGGCCACGGGCCGAGCTTTACAGAAGCAGTGCTCTCTGATACTTTTCTTTCCGCAGAGGGGAAAGATTGATGAAGTTCTGCCTTTGCCATTCATTTGCCATTCATCTGACCGGTTCCCCTTTATGTTCTGAAGAAACATCAAAGATTTCGACTGACTGGGAGCAACCCCCATGGCCCCTGGAAGGCAAAAAGTTCTATCACGGGCTTTTTGTTTACTCTGTTCATACTCCCATCTGCATCCATCCCCTCTGTCAAGAATGTCTTGGCAAGATGCTAGCCTATAGCATTGTCTTAACAATAATAATAATGAAAAATGTAATACATTGTGCAGGTATTTGGAGAAATAAGAGTGCCTGTTTTTTTGTAAAGCTGTTTGAAGCTAATTTTATGGTATGGAGGTTCAAGAACAATAGCTGAATGTGGGAAAGGCCAAACCCAGGAGAGGAGAAGGTGCCGCCAAGGTGTAGCTGAAGCAAGAAAGAGAAACCGGTGTGGAAAAAGAAGAAAAAAAACGAGTTGGCAAGATGGAGGGAGGGGAAAAAAACACATTGCTTTCTGCCGTTTATGTCTTCCACTGGGGTGGGGGGGGGATGGCGGCTTCTGTCTGGAATCTCTAAAAATTGCCGGGTAAATGAGTTTGTTATTCCTGTTTCAAAAAGTGACTAATTGCGAGGCAGTAAGGGAGCAGAGCAGCAATCCTCCATAACAGCACTTCCCGTAGCTCGCCATAACGACGAGGAAATATAGCAACGGCTATTTTGAAATGTCACCAGCTCGTTAAGACTGCAGGGTTTTCTGAGAACAAGCACCAGCAGGCAAGGGTCTCTCTCACACCACACTCAGTCTCATGTCCTCTCACTCCTTCACACACTCACTTCCTCTCAGCCTCACACCTCTCTCACACTCTCACTCTCTCTCCACTGCCAGACAGAGGCAGAATATTTGGCAATTGCACATTCATAATGAAGGGAGAAAATACCAATCTGGGTTTCTTGTTGATTTACGGTCAAGATTCCAAAGAAGACTGGTGTTGCTGGGTCCTCTGTAACTCACTGCGTGCAGTAAATCATGCCGTCGGTCCACGGGCCTTAATGGCGGCTCTGATGACTCCATTTATTCCCGGCCACTGCCCAAGCATGAAGAATGTCATGCGAGGTGTGAGTAAAAAATACTCTGGGGGTGAATGGGCAACGTAATTCACCATCACCACTAGCGAGCGAGAACTGCCTGCTCCTAGAACATTCTAGTTATTTTTACGTAAGTTTTATTTAAAGCTTTTCTACAGTGCAGTGTCTTCCACTGGAGGCTTAGCCTGAGTAGAGCTTCAACCTGACTGGATTTGGCCTGGAATTAATATCGCTGCAAAAAATCCTTCCATCCTGCTGTGCTTCTGGCAGTTGCAGGAAATAAGCAAAAAAAGGTCTGTGATGTGCATTTTTAAAATTTAAGACCTTTCCTAAAAGTTCTTTCTATGTTGAGGCACCATCATTTGTTTCATATGGACATTTCAGGGTCTGGCGATAACCCTCTTTTTTTGTCAAACTTGTATCTTTACGTTTTTATGAGCACAGACACATACACAGAATTCAGGTTTGTGTTGTAGCACTAGGGAGCCAGTTGTCTGAAGGGTTTGGTCCCTGTAGAAACACATCCGATGTTGAAGAAAAAGTAAAATGCCCCCCACCCCAATATTACAAACATCTTATTACTGTAGGCCAGTGTTTCTCAATTTGTTCCTTGGGGACCCACAGCTGGTCCACGTTTATTGCTCCCAACTGCCAGGAGTTGGGAAGGAGCAAAAATGTAGACTGTCTGGTAGGGAGCTTGGAGGGAGCAAAACCGTGGGCCGGCTGTAGGTCCCCGAGGACCGGATTGAGAAACACTGCTGTAGGCCATTGACTCTCCTCATTGGCTGCTACATTCCTTAGTTCCTTCCTTAGTTCGTTAGAGACTTAATAAAAGTAATGACTCGGCTCACATCTCCAAGCCATAGAAGCTGCTTCTCCTACTCTGTTGCACCTGGGACAGAGTCTGACCCAACCTGATCCTGAGCGTCTGGCTTAATGACACGCCAACATGATAAACTCTGGATTGGTGCAGGATTCTCTGAAATCACACCTTCAAAACTGTATTTTAGCAGTGTTTCTTTTCAATTTTTCAGAGCCCCCATCCTTCATTTACTCTTAAAATCTTGGCCCCCACCCAGGTGTGACCTTGCAATGGGCAGAACAATTGCTACTCCACGACCTGGACAGGTTGGGGATCCCTTGTACAGGGACATCTGGCATAGCAGGATACGCGTGCTTGGTACACAGGCAGTTCTTTGGATACCTCGAAAGAGCAGCTCAGGTCCAGTAACAGGAAAAGCTGCAGGTGAAAGAAACGGTGGAGAAGTAAAGGAAACAAAGACAAAAAGGGAGATCATTTTGAAGATAAACATAAAAAAGTCATGAGAGTTTGAGCCACTGGCTGATATGAAAACTGGCAGCAAATGTTTTGCCTTGTTGGGATATATTGGGTGTCCTGAGGTGCACTGATTTGATGCCCCCCCCTCCCCCCACCGTGGATCATGCAATAGTTGGGTGGGTTCCCGGTTCTGCAAGCGTACCGATACGGCTTGTTTGATGTCTGTCCAGAGAGCTCAAAAAGTCATTTTTGTAAAGATCAATTCTGAAACAGACTGGGTTTGCTAGAGCGGGACAGCCAGGCGTATAGGCAGAGATCAAAGGTCTGCTTAGCGACAGGGTGCGGCTTTCAACGGGGAAGAGGTACTGGCGCTTTTGGAATAGAGTCCCTGACCCTTCAGCCACCTGGGGCTGGATGGCGGGGGGGGGGGACGTGAGAAGCGGGGCGGGGAGATTGTCCAGATCCAGCATGGCTTTTTCTCCCTCTTCGATGTCCGTCGGAGACCTTGTGTGAAACGAAGTGTGTAATTCCAGCAGAAAGTATTCTGAGAGATTTAGGACAAAGGCTCGTTGATTCCTCCCCCAGCGAGCTATGTGAAGAATAGTACATTTATTCAAAGGTTATAGTGTGATTATTACTCTTCAATTGGGGCAACCATTAGCTCATGCATTTTCCTTTAGGGTAGGAAAACCCCTGTAATCTCCCTGAGTAATTGAAATGCCATCATCCGTGAAGATGAAAAGATGCAATGCGAAAGAGTATTAGTTATGGCTGAGTAAGGCGATTCCGTAAGATGGTCAGATAGTGCTGCGGTACAGTTCCTATAAGCAGGTAACTATTATACTGGGGCTGCACCCCAAGTTCACAAAAAGGGCCTCGTCGCCCCTCATAAGTAACATTGATGGAATTTCTGCTTTTCTCAAAGTGATGGTTAGCAGACGGCTCTCCGCTCGCCTGGTAAGGCCGTACCAGACATGTGTTCGTGCCTGTTAGTATGCCAACAACCTTACATCCAGGGGAGAAGGGAGGAATCTGACAAAATCTGGTGGTCCTTCTTGCAGCGAAGGGGGGGGGGCTGGAGGGGCCTGGCTGGATACTGAGTAAACATTTATACAGCAGGGTCGAGAGAACCAGACTCTTGTTGTTTTGATTATAAGCAGGTGACAGGGGTGTTGAAACAAAGACAGTTAGTTACTGTGTGGTCCTTTCACGTAAGGACACCGGTGGACCTGTCAACTGGTTTCTCTTATTGCCTCTCGAGGATAAAATATTTGCTCTGTATCCACTAGGCCCTTCTGTTCTTTCCTGCAGTTTAAGAACATTTGACAACTTTCTGGTGATTTGCTCCAGCATCTTAAATTTGATGGGGTCAGTCAGATAGAAGTGGGATTTGAGTAAAGATGAGAAATCTGTCTTTCAAACCCAAGCTCTGGAAGAGGTATTTAGTTGTAACTGACTGGACATCTGACTTGAGGTTATTGCCATTGTTTCTTTGGTTGGTTTGAGGTTATTGCCATTTTTTCATTGGCCGGATTGATCTTTTTCCCATTGTTTAATTGGCTGATGGTCACTATGAGATATGAAGTTCTTGAGGGTGTTGGGGTGTTTATTAACAGGTGGCGTAATAGAGAGCCAGGTGTGACCAGGGTCTAGTGAAGGTCCTGTGTGATTTCTGTCTTTATTTACAAGCGAAGTTAAGGCCCTCTGGAGCCACAAGCTTGCATCTGGTTTTCATACCTCCTCTGCTGCCAAGAGTTCGGGTGCCAGACCTTCTTTCACATCTGTTCTTTGAAACACCCCCCCCCCCCCCACCCGAAAA
>JAODKF010000030.1:1300075-1310551 GCA_026779585.1 Mormyrus proboscirostris | reverse complement strand
CCCCCCCCCCCCCCCCCCCCCCCCCCCCCCCCCCCGCGCGAGACAGCATATTGTCCTCCTGTGCTGAGGAGCTGGAGAAATTGTTAATGTGGTTAGTGTAGGCTGCCTCAATGGTCTTTAAAGGCAATTGTATGCAGCATTCAACAAACACAGCCCATCCTCACTTGGACACCTCAGGAATACATTGCTGATGGGGGGGCGTTATTAAGGAGCGAGAGAATCCCATACCACAAGATTTCACTTTAAAGAAAAAGGTGAAGACTAACAGATTAGCCAGAAAGAGAGAGAGAGCAGTTAAGTAATGGTTGAATGTGTTTCTGCTAATTCATTCATTTCACATTGCTTTATGTTTTCTCTTTAGTTTTAATGTGTCTCACTGTTGTAATCATAAATTGACTTTAATTATAATAATATGTTGCAATTTTGTTTCTGAAAACGTACTTTCTGATGCCTTAAGCATACTGAGATGTTCGGATTGTATTTCTCACTCAGCTATATTTTGACAACTGAAGATTCCTACTAATAATTCCACTAGCCTCAAAGCACCAATGACATCAAACCACTAGAATATTACTCCCCTGTCCAAATATAGAGATGATACAGATTAGCTCATGCTACAGGGATTATTTTGATAGTAAATATACCACCTGGCTTAGCCCAGGAAGACGAGAAACTTATGAACGCTAGGTGTCATGGAGACAGGAATGGAAAAAGGCCGTCATTATAGGGCAGGCTCTGGCCATTTGCATGTAGTGCAGATAAACGACGTCTGGGCTTGCTTTTCACTGTCATTAATGATAGAGCACGAGTAGGTGCAGCCGGTTCTGATGTGAACAGCTGTCATCCAGAGCGGGAGATCTTTGACAAGTCATGCTAGCAGAGGAATGCTTGTGTCATTATGTATCAGGGTATCTTCTGTTTGTTTCCATTCTTCATTTCACTTGATTGTTGTTTTCAAAAGTCATAGTTACAACTCGTAAAACGTCTGACAGCTCAAGGGTTGGATGGCGTACCAAGAAACTCAATCAGTGAGATGGTTTCTTGCCCTCTCTAGATCTTTCTCTCTTCAGTCCTGACTTGTGGACAGGTGCCACGCTTGAATCAGGGACATCGGGAGACAATGAGACGCAGCTGCTTAGCAATTCACATCTTGCACCTACATGTTGAAAATGCTCGTTGTTGAAAATTTCTCCTCGTATTCATACCATGGTCCGGGCACATGATCTGTTGTTGGTATTTCAAATTCCACTCACCATTTCCCAGTGGTGCCTATAATTAAGGGCGAGTGAAATCAAAGGGTTTCGTGTGACCATTCCTTAATTATTTTCTGACCCAGATGCAGACGTTCTGCTCTGTCTTCTGGGCATGTTTGTAAATTCTTCCAGGAGCCATATCTTCTGCACAGACCACTGTCCCTGGGGGCATCTTCAAAGAGAAGTTTGCTTTATGAACTCATTGCAAGTCTCCAAGATGCGCGAGAGAAAGGGGGGCACTAGACTTGAGATGAGTGTGCAGTCAGCTTCTTGCACACCATAGTTCAGAGGTAGGAAGTTCAGGTGCAGAAAGTACACATTCAGAACAAGATTTTTTTTGACAAACCAGTTGAGTACCCTGTGAATGTGACTTTTATACTCAGCTGGTAGGTTGAAATTAAACCTTGGTTTGGTACTTTCTGAACCTGAACTTTCCACCTCTGCATTCTTTCTGTTACAAACTTGTGGGAGACTATGTTAGAGCAGCAGGTGCCAAACAGTGAAGCCATCAAGTTCCTTGTTTAATGCTGATTAGTGATGACTGGTATTACGTTAGCATGCCTTTAATGTTTTCAGTTAATTAACAAGGCACATGGCTTTCTGAGCTCTAACAGATGTGAATGAATCACAGCAGATCGGACCGGAATTTAGTATTCTTGATCCAATTATAGCAAAACGTGCTTAAAAAAAAACAATCATAAAAATCCCATTTTATCTATTAAAGTCTGTTAGCAAATCCTATGACATCATGTAAAATGGTTTATGTTCATGCTTATTCACAACGACAGGCAAAGTCATTTGGGGTTACTTTGGACTAGGGTACTCGGTAATACGTGAGCTCTGTCTTCTCTGATTGGCAGGACCCTGGCGAAACGTGGCCCGGCTGACACCTCCTCTCAGCAGACCGGGACATCTCGGACTGTGAAGCGCTACCCATCATCCACTGGGCCCATCACCTCCAACGCACTCCCCAGCACTAACGGGAATGGGCAGCCCTCGGGCCGCCATAGAGCCACCACTGCAGACCAGGCCACCGAATCTCTAAACAATGCCGTCGTCCCAGCAGGTAGTGACTCTGCACTTGGCCATGCATGCTTCCTTTATAGAAAGTTGCCTAGCTATGCTCCTGGAGGTCTACCACTCAGCAGAGCTTAGTTGCAGCCATAATTTAACACACCTGATACAGATAATCTGGCCCTTCAATTGCATCTCAGTATCAGATCCATCTTAACTTCCATATGGCTGGCTGTAATACTGAGATGCCACTGAAAGGTGTGATTATTTGTATCAGGTGTGTTAACTTAGAGCTGAACCTAAGCTCTGCAAGGCGGTAGACCCCCAGGAGAACGGCTGCAGTCTTGTTCCTAGATAGAAATAGATAACATGACTCGATCCTATTGATCTGACCCTTACTGCTGCCTCTGGGGGCCAGAGTCAGGCACTCTGCCTGGGAGCCACTCCTACACACAGGATACAGACGTACAAGCTTAGCTCAGGATCCCAAGTCCACTTGCAAGGGCTTTTATTCCCATTGTGAGGGTAGTGTTAGCTAATACCCCTCCCAGCCCCCACCCTCCCCAAGCACATCTAAGCCTCCTCTTAACTCCCTCTGGTGGGGGTTTCCTGCATGTACAAATATAGGGGGGCAAATTGAAGACATGCCAAAGGTGTCCGAAATCCATTCCACTGGCATTGCTGCCCTGCCTTCCATAACCGTTTCCTCTCCCAAATCCTCAGAGCTATAAACACAATCTGTTCTTTTTTTTCCTCCGCCCCCTGTCCCTAGTATAACAGGAGTTGAATAGGTTCCCAACATTACACAACTTTCCCACTGTCGTGCACCTCTTCCTAACGATAACAACCTTGGAGGCGCGCCCGACTGTCGACTGGATCGTCTCTGCTCCCGCCTCATGGCCCTGTGACACATCCTTCCCTCATAAGCATAGTGTGCCCCTGCCCAGATGCTGCTCCTGCACGCGAGAGCACACACACATACACACACACACACACACACACGCACTAGTGCGCTGACATAGACGCGCACACATACTCTCACACTGAAGCCTCTCCCTCTCCTCCTCCGGCTCCCAGAAAGCAATCTCGCTGCCTTGGATGATGTGTCTCCTCGCCGGCCTCTCGGTCTTCCTCCTCCTGCACCCCGTCACCCAACCTCTGTCCTCCCTGCCAGGCGCCAACCTCACCTCCAGCCTGGACCGTATCAAGATCGTCTTCACCCCGATGGTGTGCCGGCGCATCTGCAGTGCTCACGGACGCTGCCACAACAGCTGTGAGAAGGGGGACACCACCACTGTCTACAGCGAGAACCAGAGCCAGCCTCCGAAAAACCAGGGCTTCCGCCTCTGTGAGTGCTGCCCTTCCTCACACTGCTCCTCCTCCTCCCATCGCTGTCTCACACTCTTTCTCCTTCTTGAAACGCGCTGTGCTACTTGTAAAAGCTAATACTTTAACGACCTGCCAAGCACAGTTTCTAGCGCTACAGTGCCCTCTAATACCTCTGCATCCTAATATTTTAATGGGGGAAAAAGTAAAATGGGACAAATTCCAGCTTAAAAAAAGTGCAAGGTAGCCATGAAGTCCTGGAGATTAGAGAGAGTGGTGTCAAATATTCTGTTAAGGAGAAGGGGGTATTAAAGTAGCACGTTTCCTGCGAGCTCCTAAAAAAGGGGATATAGGACCGTGCACATGGATTTGGCTTCTCTCACGTTCCAGACATGTAGCCCTCCACCTCCCGTCTGGATTGGCCCCCACCCCTCAAGGGCTCCAAATTAACCGTTTAATGTGCCGGGTGGCCAGGAGATGCCGCCTCACCGCAAAGTGGGATTAATAAGGATTACATTAAGTCGGGGATTTAACCGCAGGCTTTACCACAAACCACACAGGGAACGTGGTCCTCACGCAGGGAGAACTATGCCAGCAACCACATATCGGGTTTAACGAGAGCCGGAGAAGCTCACACCCCCCACGCTGCTGCTAAAAGCCAGGGTTCGCACTCAAATTTACCTCAAGAGTAAGTCTCCCCCCCCCAATACCACACACACAGCAACTCCCCATTTATATTTAAAAATATTTCTCATTTTTCTGAACTTACAGTCCCATTAATAGGCTTTTGGAAAGCGTTAAGAGACGTGAAATGCTTCAATTACTTGGCAGCTGTCCCTGCCCCCCCCCCCCCACGCACTGAAAAGTAACCCCTAGGATCTTGTTGCTCATCTAAAGCATTAAAATAACATTAACAGACTGAACGCTGTTCCACTGGCTCTTTTTTTCCTTTTTGTTAATTTTTTTAAAGTCGGTAAATGGAGTTCCATTGGTGTGCAGCCGAGTACATTTTTATTGTTGTTGTTATTCTCCGATGGACGCGTAGGGTGCAGCGAGTGCTTATGTCATGCTGCTGTTATGCAGCTGTTGGACAGCGAGAGCAGACAGGCTCATGTAAGCGCTGAGTGCTTCGTTCCATCCTTTCACGGTAAAAAGTTACCCTCAGCTGAGAAGAACACTCAGCGTCCTGCATCTCTGAACAGACGATGGACCTCTGCAGCAGTGGTGAAGTGGGGAGCCAGCCACTCTGGGGATGATCCCTTGATGCTATGACGCAAATGGTGCCGGGAGGTGGAGAGACTGGGGTTGGTGCAATGGCTGTGTTTGTGTGTGAGTGTGCTTGGGGGAGAGTCACCAGCAATGCACACTGAGGTGCGCGGAAGGTGAAGCTGTCCAGCAAAGCAGTGTGAGGCTCAGGTTCTAGGAAATTAGGGGTTCTTTGTAGTCAGTAATTTAGCCCGGATGTGCAATCACAGGGGCACTTCCTTTGAGCTAGAGCATGGGTGGGCAATCTTATCTGCAAAGGGCTGGGGTCTATGTGGGTTTTCGCTGTAACTCCCTAATTGGATTGCTAATTAAACGACTGAGTGGCTTAGAGTCCTCACACCTGGGTTTGAACAACTGACCTACAGGTTATCCCAAAAACATGCATGCACACCAGCCCTTTGTGGATAAGATTGCCCACCCCTGGGCTAGAGTGTCATCTCTGGAAGCAGAGGATGTGGCTGGGGGAGTCCTGAGGAAAAGCTGGGATGGCTTTGCAGTGTCACTGTTAATTTTGTAAGAAAGAGGTCTTTCTCCTGTATGCCTCCGGGCCCCATCCCAGAGGCGTTACCTGCATTGCGTCTGCGTGACCTCTACACCCACGCTTCGCTCCTCACTTTGCATCCCATGAGCAAGAATGCCGCCCCCTGACACCGCGTCGGTGCCGCCCACATGTCACGCAGCCTCGCGTCGTAACCTGAGCTGCAGTCAGTGCTCATAAAAGGCCTTCTTTTAGCAACCAGGTCACCTGTATTTTTCAGTCTCTGGCCTTAGAATCTGGAACTGAAAGCAGGTTGGATTGGAGGCATCCTATAGATCATGACCCCAGGTGTGTAGGATGTTTGTAATCCCGAAGGAGGATTTTATTTATCTTTGTCAGGCCCACCTGCTTAATGTCAGCACGACCTGCATACCTTTCAACATGTCTTTCTCTTGTAAGATTACAAGCAGTAAATTCAATCTACATGGAGACACAAAGGCCCCTTTTTAACTTCTGTAAAATCCTTCCTTGGACGTAGGAATAGAAATGGTCCTGCAAGGGGCCAAATGGACTCCATCAGCCCAAAACCATGTTTACAATTGAGTATCCAGTTCCTTGGTCTGCGCACCCCCCAACCAAAGCACCCCCGGGCATTCTCAGAATTTGGGCAAGTCCACATCAAGCTGATGCAGATGACTTTTTTGGCGACTGGCGGACCGTTCGGGGGGGGCGTTGCGACAATCTGGCATTTTGATGCTATAACGAAGGCCCTGCCTGGGCTAACTTCATAAGCCTATTTCAAAGAGGCGGCCTTTAATGGGAGGTGCGGTGCTGTGTTGCCACCAGCTGTTTTGCTTGTGAAGATTCGTAAATCAAGTGACTTTGAGCCCCGGGCACTCATATGCTCTCAGTTGCTAATCACCCCCCCTCCATTTCCCTTTTACAGACTTCTGTCAGATCCCCTGCATGAACGGGGGGCGCTGCGTCGGACGGGACCAGTGCTGGTGCCCATCGAACTCCACAGGGAAGTTCTGCCACCTCCCGGCTCCACCCCCAGCGAAGCCCTCCTCCCCAAGGAAGCAGGCCGGCCAAGCAGGACACAGCTCCTCTGCACACTCCACGTACACCCTCCCCCTCTCCAACCAGCAAGGTAAGCACCACTTAAAGAGGGGAGAGGCGGTGCAAACCCGGAACACAGACGGCCTGAACACAGTCACAATGAGCACAAAGAATCACAAGGAACAGAATGATACTGAACAGAGTCCCTACACCCTGGGAATCCTGGCCATACACATTGTGATGTGTTTGTAACACTTTTGTGGAACTGTTTTTGTTTCTGTAATGTTTATCATGTAATGTACTACGCTGTCCATGTCACCCCTCCAATACTGACCTCCCTTATCAGTTTGGGTTTTAGGCTGTTTCTCTGCTGTCTTTAACTCTCTGTTTTGATTCAGCTGTAAAACGCCCAGGGCCGCCTCTTTTCATCGCTGTGAAAATTTATGGAGCACAAATGAACTTCTGATCAGATCAGATCTGACACAGATTCCATTCTGCCTTGCCCCCCCCCCCCCTCTCAAGCACGTGCTCTCCTGCTGCATCATGCCACAATTAAAGTCAGCTTTTATTCTGGCTGTAACAAAATGGGTGTGCTCTTTAAGTGCTTGTACTGTCTGCACACTGCTGTTTATCAGCAGATAAACTTTAGAAGCGCGACGGGGCTCCCTGATCGATGTTGACCCTAATAAGCCACCAGCAGCCGTAAACTCTTCTCCTTCCTGTCTTTCTCCTCCCGCTTTTACCCCAGTGCTGGCAGAAGCAATAGCATCCTGGGTGTTTCTCGGCCCAGGCAACATCTGCGAACGGCTACCTCACCATGCAGGCATGCCGTCCTCCTGCCAGGCGGCTAAACATCACCGTCAGCCTTTTATTAATGCAGAACGCATGGCCGTCTCTTCTTGTGCATTTCCTGAAACACTCATGACCCTATAGACCTCTATCTGCTGGGCTCATGCCAATAGACCTTCCCCCATCCTGCTTCTCACGTTAAGAGTTTTGATAACCACTTCTTTATCTGATGATGGATCAGTACATGCTCGCCGCTATGCTGATGTAATTCCGGCCCGCCGACCAGCCCGACAAAGGTGAAGCATCATCATTGATGGGATTCCCTTGTCATTTAGCAACAGACAAGAGCATCGACATTTAACATTATAATTGCAGTAGGTAAAAAAAAACGAATCTTAGCTATTCTGGTATGAAAGACAGTTGTCCACGGAAAATATCATGTTTTGACTCAACTCCAGTCATGAGAGGGATGCATTAGACCCTAACCCCATACCTGACCACGGTGTGTCCTGCCCCTGTTTTTGTCTGGTGGCCACAGATCATGACCCTGGAGTCTGATAGTAAGTGTTTTTTGGGCAGCCTCCATGCACCCGTCACTGGTCAACGTGCACATCCAGCACCCCCCGGAGGCAGAGGTGCGGGTCCACCAGGTGGCACGTGTTAAGCCGGGCCAGGTGGAAGTGGAAGCCGGCACAGGCGGAACACACTCGGTACAGCAGAGGTCACAGCCCAGTAACGGTCACGGCAACAGCATCAGCAGCAGCAACAATAATGGGGTCATATTGAGCTACGGTGACGGCAACGGTAACGGAGACATCTACAGCCACACCAGGCTGCATAACCGCTTGAACGGATATGTGGGACGGTGTTTCCAAGAGACAGTTGATGGGAAGGTAGGTGGGTGAAAAGGGGATTGGGTTGACTTTAGGTATGATTGACAGCATCAGGATGTCCACCCAGGTCCCTGGTGGAAGTTTTGTGCTGCTCCTTTTTGCCCTCTGCCTGCATACAGCTGCCTGTAAGGGGAAGTCTGCCCCCATCGTTATTTATGTCCCCCTCAGGATTTATGAGCGGGTCCGTCTCATGTTTCAGTCGCAGCACCGGGATGTTGGAGTTGGGGTTAAAGCTAGGACAGCTTCGCTTTTTGAGTTGTAAGCCTCTGGGCCTGTTGCTTCAGAATCCTCCTTACTTCCTAGTCCCCCCCCCTCCCGGCCCCATTCAGCTCCTCAGGAGCCTGTGCCCACGTCTCTCTCGTTAAATGTATCACTCGATTCTATCTTTGAAGCCTGCCATCCAACCACCACTACTTACCAATTCCGATTATAATACCTCCAACATTATCTGTGGGATGAAGAGATACTGCAGTGGGGAGGGAGATGGTTGTTGCTCTGTTTTTTTTATAGTACTTTAGATAGAAAAATGAATCTGACATGTCCAGAAGCTGTGAATCGCATCTCTGTGATAAAGAACAGCCCAAAGATGCACAGCTGCTTTGGCCTCTCAGAGCTCGCGCCGAATGTTGTGTCGGCAAAACTGTTGGAGGAATGACAGCCGCATTTTCCTACCCATGAAGAAATTTCAATTCGTTTGGAAATTTAATGGGTTTTTCAATCAGATGCCTGCAATTTTTTTGCCCCAGCCTCAAATGTCTGTCTTTGTTTTCTCAGGGTTTTTTGTGTTTTCAAGCCTGCGTCGCTTTAGCTTATCAATATCCCCCCCCCCCTCTGGCTCCTTGGGTGTATCCTGTATAATGAACACACATTGAAGAATACGTTGTGCTCATGCCTTACAGTGTGGCAAGCCGCTCCCAGGCCTTACCAAACAGGAAGACTGCTGTGGCAGCGTGGGGGCCTCCTGGGGCCTCAACAAGTGCACGGAATGTCCACCAAAACCAGGTGAGCCCAACCCCCTGATGTGGCCACTCCGCAGCACCCACTTTACCTCTGGTTCACATACACGCACCCTCTATCCTTGTCCTGCCTGCCTCCAGTTGTAGGTGTGCCTCCCTCTTCCTCGCATGAAGCCAACATCTGCCCACAAATTTGCATGCATATGCAGAAGTAGGTCTATACTGGCCTCCTGTCTGAGGTGTGCCCTAGCCGTGTGCCTTATGCTGCCAGGGATGGGTTCCAGCCCCTCACCCGCAGCCATGACCAGGATTAGTGGTAATGAGATATTAGTTACAAGGATATTAGTCCATGTTTAGTTCATGCACGGTTCTCCTTATGCTAATCTGCCAAATACTGTACAACTATGCGCGTTAATGGTTCACTGCTGTGCATTTTAGGGTGCCACATATTCCTGCCTGCCACATCTTGTTTTATTTCTTTTCTTCGAGTAAACAAACATTTTCATCCAATCAAACAGATAGATTCTGAGTTTCCCCGGTTTCCATGGTGACAAGCCTCTTTCTGATGTTGGAAAACAGAGCTGTCAGGTTAACGTCTCGATGCCTTAACATTGGGTAAACTGCACCTCCTCCCCATATTATTTACAAGGGACATTTATATAATCACTGTAGACAATAATCCTGTATTCACTCTAATGAGGTCCTACAAAGCTAATTTATAGCCATGCCGAGTTACAGTCGTTTGTAATTATCACAGCTTCTTGTGCGTGGCGCGAATTCAACCGCAGCAAACTGCCCCCCACCTCGTAAAGAGCATTTTGTGCTTGCAGTACGAAAACAAACCCCAGAAATAAAGAGCAGCAGTCTTATAACGCAATGTGTCAGGAATGCTTGTGAGCCCCCCCCAAATCAGATTCCCTGGCATCCTGCTATTTCCCTACTGCGACACTGTTTATATCCACCTCCCAACCATTTTGAAAAGTATCCCCCCGCCCGAGGTGGAAAGCCTACTTTTGTGGGCTTTTAAACAGGGAAGCATCAAATATAAACATAGTCAAGAGGATGATGGGGACGACTTTCAAGGCATATTTGCCCGTGTTTTGGGCTCTTATATATGTCATTGGTAATCTAATTACAAAACCAGTTTGTCCTCACTATATGCTGGTGGTAGATGTCAATTGCTTGTCAGAAAGGCTTGTGGCACTCTTTTTTTGCCCAGTCATTTAATAGCGTTCAAATCCGAAGCAGACATCCCCTCTCCGGTCTCAACCATGTGGGACCTCACTTTTCTTTTTTGCCTGTGGTCCTCTTGGAATTGCTCATTCCTCTTGTCTGCCTCCAAAAAAAGTTTCTGCAAGTTTCGGGGACCTGGGGGGGGGGGGGGGGGGGGGGGGGGGGGGGGGGGGGGGGGGGGGGGGGGGGGGGGGGGGGGGGGGGGGGGG
>JAODKF010000030.1:1282644-1299975 GCA_026779585.1 Mormyrus proboscirostris | reverse complement strand
CCCCCCTTCCCCCGCATCTCACTCCTTCTTCCTCAGCCCGGTCTGTCATCTCCCGCTGGGTCCAGCATGGGAACAAATGTGCCTTTGTTGCATGCCACACGTGGAACCTTCCAGAAAGAAAGTAGAGAAGTACATTTTAACCCTCTCAACAAGGGCATGGTAAAACAGTTGCTTTGGCTTTAGTGTTTAGATTATAATATAGCGAGATTTCTGTGTGAGCCTGAAGCAGAGCACATTTTGGCAACCTTCTCAGTGTTTGAGCTCTGGGTGGGGGTCCCACTTTTTATATCTAAAGTTTCATGGTTATAGCACAATCAGATCGCTGTTGTGCCGAGCGGGTTTTCGCAGAAGCAGAGCCCAAATCCACAGCCCCGACGTCTACCATGAGTTTTAATGTGCTGGCATCTGGCCCTCCAGCGCACCTGGGAACGGTAATTGTTTTGTCATTCCGCACATTGCTGGCCACTGTGTTCTGCCAGAGTGAGTGGCTAATTTCCCCCCTGCGTGCATTATAGAGCAAGCCTGTCCACGCAGCTCTCACTCGGGAACACTCTCATTGCAGAAACCAACCCTCGCTTTGACTGGCACCTGCGTAGCCACTGTCCTCTTCATCCTCGGGTTGTGCAACAGTGCAGATGTTATTTATTCTGCCATCTTGAGAGCAAAGCACAAGCAGACATTTTTAAACCAACCTGCCATGCTCCAAGGTCATTACATGTGTTTTATATAAATTTAATACGTTGGCTTTCCTCTTTTGGGCATAAGAAGGCTTTAATTAAAAATGCTAATGTGCTTTTACAGTGTAAACACTATTCAATTACCTTTGGTTTTATGTGCCTTATTCATATGGGTTAAGTTCTTTTCCAGTTTAACCCATTTAATTGCTCTTCAGTTTACAACACTTCCCATTTATGGATCCGGATGTTTACTGT
Source organism: Mormyrus proboscirostris (assembly GCA_026779585.1). Classification (NCBI taxonomy): domain Eukaryota; kingdom Metazoa; phylum Chordata; class Actinopteri; order Osteoglossiformes; family Mormyridae; genus Mormyrus; species Mormyrus proboscirostris. The sequence continues at coordinate 1,299,043 of JAODKF010000030.1, read as the reverse complement.
AATAGTTCACACACTCGAAAGTGAATTAAAGTTAAAGCCTTAATAAACTTTAACAGCTTTGTCATCTCTAGACATGTATTGGCAGTTATGTCACTTGCAGGACTTGGGGAAAGGTGTCAGAGGTGGTATTTTTATTTTATGAAGCTTGGCATCCTTGGTGTTTCTACAAGTAAAGGAGACAGAGAAGTGCACAGCCAGTGCGAGATCATCGGCAGCATGGGGAGAACTGCACTCCTAACGGCTGGCTGGGAACAAGGCTAATAACAGCTGTGTGAATGCGGCAACACCAAACCGTACCGAAATCCACGGCTATACATCTGATTCTGTTAACTCATCCCGGGCTGTCTTGTTGATCTTCATTGGTCCGTCCCCGTTTCCCATCCCCAGGGCCCTTCAGCATGGTTATATGTGGTGCCAAGCCACCGTGAAGCCAACGGGCATCCCAGCAAACGTTTCTTGATTAAACTGCAGTTACCCCTCCTCCCACCAACACCGAGCTGGACCTGCGTGCAGATCAGCCTTTGCTGTATCTGGCAGTGAGTCTGACACGGAGAGCAACTGCCACGTGCGGCGAGGCTGACAGAACAAATCTGGAGAACCGGATTGCGAAGCTGCGCTGACAGAATTGCACAGTAATGAGAACCAGGACCCAAGACGTCCAGTGGGCCCGCTGTACTTCCAAGCCTCATCTGTTTATGATCTTGGAGGAAAAGACCAAGAGAAAGAGACTCATTTTATTTTCACCTTGACTCTTCCAAGAATGCTAAAATCCCCCAAAAAATAAATAAATAATTGCGTTCACAGAGAATTTTTTAAATGCTTCTATTTGTACTAGACAAACATAACCGTAAACTTAAGTACTCAGCTGCCCTTTGTGCGGCTGTTTCCAGCCGTCATTACCGCAGAAAATAGTGGCGGAGGGTGCGGAAGAGTGGAGAGGACTGCAAGCGTGTTCGGCCTGTGTTTCCATTGTGTAAACGTCCAGTGATGACAACCAGGCCAAATCGGGAGGGCAGTTGGTCACGGCTCACACGGAAGGCATCGTGGCTCCCTGTTCCTGTGTATCAACCCAGCAGTGCCGTTTTCTCGGTGATGAAAGCACCAGAGGTTCGAATGAAAGCATGGGGTATAGAGAATGCCTTTGAGTTGTTGAAGGAGAAAGGAGTGGCTTTTTGTTGGTATGATGTATGTAGTGGGTCTTGGTAAGATGGTGCATTGATTGGCTGAGAGTTGTTTGAGGGCGGGTCATACAATCAGGATCGGAGTTGCTGGTTAAATGCTGTAGTGCAACTTTTACAGGTATGAATACCTTTCATAAATTTTTTAATATTTTTCTTTCATTTTAGTAATAACTACCGATTGTCGTTACATATTGAAGATCTGTATTGCCAACTTGAACAAGGAAGGGACAAAAGAGCACCAATATGAGTGGACTGGTTTCACTAAAAACTTCATTGCACAGCTTAGATCCACCCTTGAGTACTGTAAACTATCCAGACGGACTTTTCTATTGTATTTCTATTTATATCAATTTCTTGGATACAACACAATGCATTCATAATGAGAGATCAGAGTATGGTTCAGTGTCAATAGCAAGACAATTGGATTATGTGTTTTCTTCTACACAAATCCTCATGGACATACTGCTGTTGCTATTATTGGACCAAAACTATGAATGCCTTGAGCACGATAAAGAGCGCCTTCTTCAACCAGTGAAGCAATTCAAAACATGAATATTCTGTTGGCTTGAAAATGAGCTGCTCAACCTAAAAACTATTGATTGACCCCCACACCACACTGGACAGCAGCTTTTTTGCTGGAGTGTCAGTGGTCCCCTGATTGGTTGAAGAGCCTCCTGTCATGAGTGTTTTTCTCACGTGGACCTTTATTTCTCCTGGTCACATGATGTAGGTCAGCAGTACCATCTAGACATCATCACATCACATTGTGAGTGGTTATTTTAGATCCCAGTTGGGATTCGCCTGCAGGGACAGGTGTTCCTGCCAGACTGAGTATTCGAGATTTGACGCATTACAGTGAGTAATTCAAGGACACCTGAGCGCCCCTTTAAGCTGGCAGATAAACAGCAAAGGGACAATGCTGGGACAGCTTGCACTTTTGGTTATGAGGTTTTTGGGGACAGATGTTTTACCTGATTTTGTGGCTTTCAGTCAACGTGACATGGTTTTTGTGTGTGGGTGCTTGATATGACTTGATAAGTACAGTGGCTTCATCAGTGTGCCTCGGAGAAGGTTTGTGAGGTTGGTTGGAAGTGGTGCTTCACAGTGCCATGCTGGATGGCCTGCTTTGCTTCTTGAGGCAATGTCATTTAACCTGAACCGGAGGCTTGATGCAATGCTTCCCATGTTCCATACATTTGCCTTCCTTCTGGTCCTGCTAGAGAGGCTTGCTCCCTGTGACTGTCTCATTTGCTCTGGGACCCTTCCCAGGGAGCTGGATTAAGGGTCCCATGGGAGTGAAATAAATCACTCTTGGCCCACAGGAACTATGGCCTGTTACTTCTAAGTACTAAGTACTAAGTTGCTGGAGTAGGCAAGGTCAGAATGATGTCATCCCACAAAAGCTGCCCTCCATCTCCTCACACCTCTCTTCTCGAGTTCAGCAGCACCAGGGTTGTTTGACTGTCAGGATGTTTCTAATGAGCTTCTGGATCAAAAGCCTGGGGCGGGGGGCTGAGTTCCATCTCGTCCCTCATGAGATCGATCTTCTCCATGACCACAGATCCACAGGCTCCACTGCTGTCTTTTCTTCATCTACTATCGAGTCAGCCTGACATGCGATTAACTTTTTAAACTCCATAATTATTTCACTTTGGGCAATTGATGACTGACATGAAATCACAAGTGCAATATCTCTGTAAAAGTTTGCCCATCGTTGCCTAAAATTCCCATCGGTCCCAAAATTCCTAGTTATCCGATGACCCCTCTACTGTCTTTGAGAAGCTGCTGACAGGCTTGGTTCTTATTTTACAATGGTTGATTTCCACCCCGATGGGGCCAAACTGACAGACCACATGGTCCAAGGCCAGTTGCTTTTCACATCTTCCAGGAGATATCTCCAAAATGTCAAATTTATATCCATACTCAGTTACCATACTAACATCTGATGAGGTTGGCACACATTTGTCCATAATTCTTAGTTCCAAATATTTTTTTGCCTGGCCTTCTCCAAAATAATAAACATTACTTGGGTTTGTGATGGTATCTGGTGGTTTCTACTGACCAGTGATGGAGAAGTATGAGCTTCCCCATTTCAGTTACAAGTAAAGCGACAACATTTAGAACTTAGCCAGCCCTATATAAAAAAGACAAATTAATTACATCACATCATGTAGGAAATTGGACGATAATGAGGTCCTTTCATTATGAGTTCAATGAAGCAGAAAACTAGTTAGATCGATGACCTAATCATCGTAGGACTGCCTGGCAAAGTTCATGTTGTTGCCCTGCCAACTGAAAAGCAGTGTAATGTGCCTCCTATTCACTTGTAATTGCAAATAATAACTGTGCCGGTTTAACGTCGCTATGCTAATGCCTAAATTTGATGTGCTGGCATATCTTGTTACTCTAAAATTTGACATTAATTGGTGCATTGTCTCTCCATATGACTCATTACTTGTTGAAAGTAAGAACTGTTTTTGGGAATCACTGTGCCAGCCTATAAAGTTAGACTCCAGCCTTGCTTGATGGACTTACCCTACCCATGCAACAGCCCTGCTCTGGAACAGAACTATAAGTCCTTTTTCATAATTAGCTGTCGAATTCAGTGTTAATCAACAGAGGCTCTACCTGCAATTAAAGATGTGTGGATTGCTTGTACTAGGATTGGCTTTTTCCGCTGTGACTCCATCAGGTCACAGTGTCTTGGCTTCCCTTGCTTGAATGAGGAGTGTTCCCATTTGCCCCTGTGGTTAGCGCCACACCTTCCCTCCCCTACCCTCCCAAGCAGCCATGAAGTCATGTTTTCATGATCAATCTCCCCAAACAGCTCCCTGGGGCCCCTTTATGGTGAGCCCAGGATGATGACTGATCACAGGGGTGGTCCCTGGATATGTTACACCATTAAATAGTCGACGTCTTGGTGGACCACTCAGCCACTGGGTAAATGATCAATTTAAAGCCTTGATTCCCACCGGACAGCACCCATTTGACCAGTCTGGCAGTCCTCACCTATCCATTCACTAGACATTTGACCTGCACCATACCTGATGCCACATGATGCCCAATATGCCCTACTGCTCTCCTACCATGGCAGCCTCCTGTTGTCTCGTGGCCTTTCTCTGGATGGTGCTTCCTTCTCACTCTTATAAAGGAGACCTGCTCCAGAACATTTGCTTTTCACCCACTACTTTTATGTTATTTTTTGATCTGGCGGATGAATCCCCAGACGCTGGTTGCAGACCAGAGGAATGAGCCAGTGGACCAAAATGGATCATTGAGGAACCAGGTTAAGAAAACAAAAAAACAATGGGGGGTGCAGTGGCAGGAAATGCACTGTTACAATCGCCCCCTTTTCCTTTTTATTCTGGATATGATTATGATGCCTCCCCTTCTACATCCCAAAGAGGAATGTTAGATGAAGGTTAATGCTGTGTGCTGTTTGCTGTCCCGTTCAGATTTTTCCCAAAGGTCTGAAATGGTGACAATTTTTCGGAGGAAGCAAGCAGCAGGCCATAGCAGCAGAACTGCACTTTTACTTGCCTAAGGAAAGGGAAGATGGAGGAGGCCGTGAGTGAATTGTCGGCAAGCTCCTTAGTGATGTGCACAAGGAGTGGACCCTAATCGCACGTGTTGGTGTATTGATGAAGCTGGACGGAGAACAGATGCTCAGCAATTAGTATCATTGTAAGGTCCCAACGAGGGGCTTACGGCACCATAGTTGATGGAGGCCACTGTGTGTGTGTGTGTGTGTGTGTGTGTGTGTGGGGGCATGGGTCACTGAAACACAATAGAAGGTTTATTGAAACTACTTAGAAGAAGAAGACTTGGAGCCTTCTAGGATTATTCCTGCAAATGTTGTGAAATATACACTCTTGCCTTGAGTATAGTGCATATATTTGTTTTAAAGGCCATACGTCTGCTATGCGGATGTCAGAGCCAGTCATTGCTGTCCTCTTGTTGGGGTTCTGCTGCATTTGTTTTTGCTTTAGAACTCACCACCCAAAACCCAGAGGAAAGGCAGAACAGACCCGGCTGGAACAGGCCGATGTCTGTTGCAGTTTTCCCTTGTCTTCTGAGTTATGTAACAAAAGCTTCATAGAGTAAAGAGCTAAGTTTTGGACCTTCCAAGGCCTCCAGAAAAATATGACCACCAAACTACTCCCAAAAATAATACTGTGATAATGAGACACGAGGAGAAGTCATGAGACTTTGTCGTAAATAATCCACTGTGACACTTTTTTGGATGGACACTCTGCCCCGATCTTGATAAAGACTTTTCAATGTTGACAATGTGTTTAGGAGTTTGTGTTTAAGGAAAACACACTTCAGACAGTGTAGAGCACATGGTCTACCAGCTGATCTTCGTTACTCGTTTACTTTTGACGTTCCTAGCCCACACTCTCATGATGGAATAGAAAAACAATGTCACAGATTTACGTCTTCGCATATCAATATTGGGGCAGCCTGTGAAAGCCTCTTGTTTTCCTGGACTATGGATGTATGCACAGATGTGATAGAACTTACAGTATGTTGTTTGCAAACCCTTGTAGGGGACCCTCACCCTAACCCATGTTTACTCACCGTTTACTAGAAGGGGCATCCACCTGACACTGGCCTGGCCTGCTTTGGATCTGCTGGGTTTAGGCTGAAGGCAAATTTCCTCTCCTAACATAGACTGTGATTTGAAGCAACAGTGGGGAACTTCATGTCGCTGCCAGGGAGGAAATTCCAACCAAGCTATGGCTAAACAGGCTATGTTTATTGGCACATTGACTGACATTCAAATGATGTTGCATACAAATTGCACTGAATATATATGCAAGTCACATCAGAATGCAAGTGAAATTTCTTTAGTGTTCCTTTTATCTGCTTTTTATTTCATTTAGTAATGTTAAAAAGCTCTGGAGACATACTTTGTTCTGGGTTTCTTTTTCCAGATCCTCTGTAGTCACCTACCTATTAGAGGTTATGAATTTTGTTTCAAGAATACTCAATGTGTATCGCACACTGATTTCCAGTCTTTCACTTGAATGCCCTAGTTTACAAAGGGGCCAGTTACCTTATACTCATTTCCTTCACCCTAGGAGTATTCCCATTCCATGGGTCCAGTTTCCCTTTGTATAAGTAGTGAAACATGCCATCAGTTGTCTGCAGTTCCTGTCCTTAATCCCTTCCCTGGATCATAAACCACATCCTGGAGCACCTGATACCCTCCTTCACCTCAGAAGATCTGTCCATGACCAAAATGCCTCACCATGTCAGGCTCCCGTCGGGCAGTCATGTGGAGCTGGCCTGTTTTTCAGCCTGTGTATAACTGCTGCGGCATTCAGGGAGCCAGAGGGCCTGCTGAAAGACGTGTGAATTATGGAAAAGGGGGTCTTATTGCCTCATCTCATTCCGGGAGAAACCTGTGCTGAAAAGAACAAAAAAATATAGGAATCCAGGGAAAAGATTAATAGCTCTTAGATAAGTGGCCTGGTTAGGCTTAATGTGGTGATAATGGCATTATTCACAGGACCCAGGGCAGGACCACAGTTGCAGCGTGCTTCAAACTTGCCAAAGTTCATAAAAATTTCTCTTTTTATTATTGTCAGATGCCCAAAAATATTTACAATCTTCTCTTTCTCTCTGGGTAGTTTGAAATGGTAATGTGATGCTAAATAATGTATGTTTTCCTTGTTTTCCTTTTGTAGTCATGCCCCTGTGTTGATGGTAATGCCGTGCTCTTGCATAAACGCCTTTGACTGATATGCCTCTGTGCTCTATGATGTCCCTCAGGGCCCGAACGCAGGTCCCTTCAGTTTCTCTCCAGCCAGGAAGCACACATCTGCAAGTCATATTGTTCAGCCCTACCAAAATCTGGGCACCCACGCACACCATCAGAGCATTCTAGAGTTATCAACTCAAAATCCCAGTTTCTTTATTTTTTAACACTCCCATTTGTGTCTGTCTTGATCTTGCAGCTTACGCAGTGATCGCACATGGCCAGGTTGAGTGTCCCAAGGGCTACAAGAGGATGAACCTAACCCATTGTCAAGGTGAGAAAGGCCAAAACAAAAGTGTTTTTTATTTCCTATTTCCTTCCATTCTACAATTGTGCTTGTATGTTGAATGAAATGAGAGCTTCCTGTTTGTTTCACTCTCATTGGCTGTTAGGGTTCCTAAAATTAGATCAATGGCACTTCAAAGTGCCATTCATTTAAGGCAACATACCACTCCTCTAGCATAGGTCAAAGAGAGTATGCTATTGTCCTTCTCTATCCCCATCACGTGACAAAGCCTGCTGTGACAAGTTAGACCTGTCATGTGCTGATTGGTAAACAGGGTGGTAATTTGATTCTTAACTAATGTTCAGACAGTTCTCTACAGTATCTCTTATTGCAGCACAAATAATATTTATTTCCTCCCAAGCCAATTGCCCCTAAAATGAATGCATTTTGGTACAAAGGTTAATGTCATGAGTGCATGCGCTAATTCAATCTCAGTACATAGCATTTAAATGTCCAACTTCAGCTATTCCTGTTGTTTATTCATTCGCTTCACTTGATGCGCTTTGGTAAACAAGAGAACCAAGGGGACTTGTGCCAGTTTGGTTTTTTTGGAAGGCAGATGCATGAATCATTTCCCCCCCAGTTGCAGTAGCTCAAACTGTAACCGTGTGATACCGCATCTGTGACTTTGGCCTTTAGTCTGTTTGTAAAGCAATATATGCTGTTCTCAGTATCCATATGTTTTAGTCTACCTCAAGAATTAACCTTTGTAGCACCCATAACAGTATTTTAAGCTAACTCCTTTGAGAACAGCGGTTAGGTCTGGCCAGGGTCAGAGTTTAGCTACCTGTGGTCCCTTGGGTTAGAATTTTAACTAGGCTTTCGGGAAATGGCTAGAAAATGATAGGTCGGACAGTATATGGAGTTTTTGTGCCATTTGGAGGGCTTGGACTGTAGTTATGACTACAACCTTATGAAGTCTTAGAAGGTTTGGAATACCGTAAGAGGGGATGCAGTAATTTCAAATTAGTCAGCAATTTTCTTGTGAAATTCAATTATCATCAAGCCCAGCAAAAGTGGAGAGCTTTGCTTGGCCCATTTTTGCAATAGGTTAGTCAGTTTGAAAATTGTCAGATAGGGGGACCATTTCAGAAAAATGTTAGTTGTTAACAATTTGCATGGCTCACTGGACTGTTAAATGCATTTTTAACTTTACACTATTTAAAATCTTATTCAAATCTTAATCCTACCATAGGATAATATTGCTGTCTGTGGGAAAAAATGTTGTTCCCAAAACAAAATTGAAAAAAATATGTTCCTGGCAGCACTGAGTGAATAGCACATCCATCCTGAATGGAAATACACGCTGTTGACTTATTTCTCTAATGCTTCACACAGAATCAAGAACACCCTAGTGAAATATAATAAAACAACACTTGCCAAAATCCGCTCTGAACATGGCTCTCATCATTGCCTGTTTGCATGGGAATGACACAGCCACAGATACTGGGCTTCCTGGAGTTGAACTGCATTTGGAAATACAGCAAATGCCAGTGGCCATGAAATTCAGTTACAGTTCAACACACGTGTTCAGGACTTTGTAGTGTCGAGTTGGTCACAGGGATGCTTTGGGTTGGATTCTGAGAACTGTCATGGAGTTGATCTTACTGATGTTGGCTTAGGAAGGAATGCAGTATGTTTGTATATTATTGTTGCCTGGAATCAAAACTATTGTGGTCGAATGAGGGGGTGGAAAAAAGTGGAGAGTGGATGTTCCCATTTCACATTCAGTCCTTGAATCGCAAACTGATGGTTCAGAACCTAGTGGAGGTCATAACACCTGAAGCCACAGCTCAAGCATTTACATCTTATATCCATGATGCCACGTACCACTCCTTCAATGCCTCATTTGCCCACTCAATTGAAAAAAGCTAGATGGCATTCTACGTTGAATGGCAACCAAAAATTGAATGGTCAGTTCTTTTATCTAAGTCATGCAATTTCTACTAATACCTACCTAGTGTTTTCACATTATGGTATGTCATCCCTTAAAAGTAGATTTACAATACCTGTCCTTCTAAGAATGAAAACTGGAAACATGCTAAGCGACAGTAGTCTATAGACATCCTTATCAACAGGCATGAGACAACATATATATTCAGTTACCTGACACTTCCATTTAACCAACAAGCATTATCTCAGGCTTTAAAACTCATCTGACATTTCAGCTATGAATCTCTAGGGGAACTCTCTGTTGACTAATTTTATGTTTTCTTACAATTTGAACCCCTTGAACTGAGCAGAGAGTATGAGGTCATTCCAAGTGGAACTTCTAGTTGACATTCCAGTAGGTTGAAGCATCTTTAATTTCTTTTAACTCTATGTTCATGTCTCTGTTCAGTGCTCATTATTCCTTTCATTGACATGATTTGACCACAAATATTGTCACCAGTTTTCCTGATGATGACAACATCACCTTCTTGAAGTTTGGATTCTGTGTTACTCCATTTTTCAGCAAAGGCGTTTAGGTTTTCCTATTTCTGAGTAATCTGTTCAGCATAGATCATCATCCGTGAAAGTAGCATGAAAGAAGTTTGTTCTTTAGGGGTTTGCCCTAAGTGCTCAGAAGGGGATTGGTTCATGGTGTGGTGATGGGTAGCTCTAAAAATTCTCAAGAATTTATTAGACTCTTGTTTAATTTATTGCTGTGATGATTGTTTTGGTGAGGGTCCTGTTGAAACATTCAACTTAGAATGGAGTGCCATAGTCTAGTTTGACTTTAGCATGCCAGCTGTAGATCACATTTTGTCTAGAACAGGGGTGGCCAATCTTATCCGCAAAGGGCCGGTGTGTATGCAGGTTTTTGGGATAACCTGTAGGTCTGCTGTTCAAACCCAGGTGTGAGGACTCTTCAGCCGACCAGTCCTCTAATTAGTAATCTAATTAGGGAGTTGCAGTGAAAACCCACATAAACACCGGCCCTTTGCAGATAAGATTGGCTACCCCTGGTCTAGAATAAGAATGAATGTGCTTGCAGAGGTAGACGGCATTTCCACAATTACTAGGAGACAGTCACCTGATAGCAAGGGTTCACAAAAATCTGTGGTTCCTGAGGTAACTCCAGAATCTAAAGAGGTTGGTGTTCTCTCTTGTGTGTGGAAGACTGACAGGGAATGCAATGGGAGATAATTTTATCAGCCAGTTTGTTTATACCCAGAAACCAAGTTTTTTCTCTATGCAGCTGGTTCTAACAATGCCCTCATGGCCTTCATAAGTGCTCAGGCCTGGAGTGCTTTAGACCTGACTAGACTGAATCCTTTGAGAATGTGACTGCCATCTTCAACAGTTCAGGCCTCACACTGTAGATGCTCAAAATTAAATTGACATTCAAATCAAAGTGCCACGACGACAAGACTCCTATTAAATACATGCAAAATATGAGCATCTACTGTTGCTAAATGATAATAACAAAAGGATAGGTGATAAAGACTGAGCTGTGAAGTGGTCTTTTGAGTTAGTTCAGGTGTTTCTGGAAAAGGAGCTCTGGAGCTGACCGGATGTGGATGGGTATCTAATTTCACCATGTTCTTGGAGTGGCCTGTGTTATGTCTGAGGAAAGGTTGTGCAGGGTGTTCCAGTCCCCAGAACGAATCATCTTAACTAATTTTATAAAAATGAGTCATTCCGCGTCTCTGTTTTGACCTCTTGCAGCTTCAGTGCCTCAGGAATTACATCAGCTGCAATGGACTGGATGTGTCTCTCAGAGTCAGCATCATTTAGGTTCAGAGAAGAGCAAAGTTTCTTGAGAATGTGACATGGGTTACATTTTCCTACTCTGTGGATTGCTTTAAACTGATAGGGTTTCAACCTAAGCATTCATTGTCCAATCCCTCCAGTAGGCTTGGCCTTGGCTACACTGACTTTTAGTAGGTGATCAAGTTAAGCAGACATACAGGTAAAAGTGGTCAAAACTTCATACAATAGCCAGAATTTTCCTCACATTTTCGGAGTATCTTTGCTTTACTGCGCTTTGCATGCATAGACTACTATGTGTGTGTGTTGTTTGACTCCTTATCTGTCCCACTTTAATGGCTTTGAGGCCTACTGGAGCTGCGTTGTTCAACCAGTTCTCTTTCATTTTGTTTGATGCCTTATTTTGTTTGGGTTGATATACCCACTCAGTGTCTTTCTTTGTAAGTTCACATTATTATTGTGGCACAAACAGGAATAAAGCATGCTCTGGCTCTACCAAGCAGGCTGTAGACTTTGCTTGGGTTCTATGGGGAAATACCATCTCTGGAAGAGATGTACATGTAGAACTCTAGGGATGATGGAATTGACACTTCTCCTTATTGATCATTAGGCTATGACCAATAATACCTTGCAAGAAAGCATTCACTCTGCTCTGCTACCTTGTAGTGTGGAGCCTAACACTAGGATGTCATTATTAAAATTTTGTTACACGTGCGGTTTTTGGCTGGTCAAGTTATTGGACCACCCTGATGGGGAAATGTACCCCCAAATTTTTTACGTTTTGTATTGTTTATCTCTTTAGGAGATAGTTCTTGCCTTCAGTGTTTAGTGGGCTAATCTTTTCTTTATGAATTGGCCACTATCTGTTTATTTTGCTGCCTATATTTCATGTTAGATACCTGAGACATGTTACTGCTTGGACTTAGTCAGGGAGCTTTTTCAGTTTCATGGTTAACTCATGTTATGTTCTCCTCCTGAGGCATGTGCATGAATGGCTTAGTATTATTTGAAACTATATTACTTTGTCTATGTCAGAAAACTAACAGTTTCAGGTGAGCCATCTTAGAGGTTATGGTGGTATGCTCAAGCTTTCCAGGATTTTGCCTGGCTTGACAAAACATGAATATCTCACATTCAATATTACAAATTTCAGTAGTCTGAGAATAATTATAGTGGTTTAGCATAATCATCAGCTTCACCAGTATCCAAAAATGTCTCAAAATGTCTTGAACTTACTTACCAGCATAATATAGAAACATGGTTCATGCTCATCAGGTTTAGCAAATTTTGTCATAATAGCTGTTACAGTAACATGCTCACATGCCAGCACATTTCCACATGGTCAAAGTCTGGCATTGTTGATGTGCACAAGTGGTTTTCTTTGCTATGTTTCAGCCGTCTCGTACCATAGTTATGTTTCAGAAGGTCAGAAGTGTTTTACTGTAATCCCCGTCACCAGTGTAATAACTAAATTGCTTTATTCAATTTGAATGCCATTGAACAATATCCAGGAATACAAGTCAGAAGTTATTTTTCTCACTCTGTGCAATCTGTAGTAACACATACAGAACTCTGCTGCATGTTGCATCATCTTTTAAGGATACAACTCAAAACTCTACAGCTACTAGACAGATGTGGGAAACGGCAGTCAGTACTTAATGTTTGTTTTCCTCCCAGACGGGCCCTTTTATGCATTGAATAAAGAGCAAAGTGCTTTCGTCTGAGTGTTTCCCAGCTGGGCTCTGTCATAAACTGGCTCTGCGTAGACAGTATACACACCCAAACTTATTTGACGTTTACGTCATGTTATTTTTAACAGAAATGGAGCATTTTGCCTTACTCCCCATTGAGGGGCATTCAATGCTATGTCGCCCCGGCAGGAATTACCAAAATTCCCACTGTGAAGAAGACTTTTATGAATTATGATTCTGCAGGACCCTGCTGGTACCTGTTCAACTGGAACTCTGCAAGTTCCTGTGCAGGCAGTTGGGGTGCTTGGCCATGAGGAACAAAAGGGGCAAAATGTGTTCGAATAAAGGGGGCAAAGTGTTCTGTAATTTATCCAGACTCTGGCCTACCAACGTCTTTCCAAAGAACTTCGCTCATAGTTTGGCATGCCCCATGCAAGCACCCATGCATGCGGCTTAGCATGCCTCGTGACAGATGTCCATTGGCCCCCATCCCATAGTATAGTTGACCCGGAACAACTGAGATGAATGGAAAGTAAATACTGTAGTTGTGTCTGACCCTTGATTGGACACACTGAAGCAGCCGCCAGTTGATTGTTCTCTCAGTCTGCAGAGAAAAAGACATTTACTGGCCTTAGTACAACAGGGAAGAGAGATGGGCTGCTCATCCATGTACTTGTTACCTGACAGGCTTACAAGCAGCCAAGCTGTAATTACCAAATGCACCAGCTCAACAGACGATTATAGCTCTGTTCCATGAACAGCTGGTGAGATGCCACAGAACCACAGCTGGAGTCAAATTTACTGGTTAAATCTGGCATTCCAGGTTGAACACTGAGTACCTGGCTGTCCTTTCCATCAGATTATGCGTGTTTTCTTTCTGCTTGCTGCTTTATTCAGTCTCCCATCAGAATGAGTTTGTGAGATGCTTCCTTGTTGACAGGGACATTTTTAATGTTTCCCCAATTCAAAGGAGTGTCCTGGCTTGCCCGCTCAGGGTGTATTAATTCAGAACGATCCGCCTTATCCTTTCAAGATGTTCCCTTTCCCTGTACCTTGTATTATAGGGCCCAGAGAACTGACCCAACAGCTTTGTACAATATTCACTAACTGGCTTCTATAGCCCATTCTCCCGGAGCTGCGTGTCTAGAATTATTTTTAATTTGGGCCCTCAGAAGAGAGGCCAAGTCTGCAGTAACTGATTATTACACGATTCTGTCCTCATTATCAGAACAGTCGTGTCCCTGCCAAGGAATGACTTGGACTTTCCCCCACCAAAGGCGCTGCACAGTGGGAAAAGGGGGGTGTTTGGTCATTTCCTGTGGCTCAAAGAAGAGACATGATTCACACCCTCACCTTCCTTGCCTGGACGCTTGCTGTGGAAGCAGATAAGATGGCACAGTGCCGGCCCCCCCCCGCCAGGCCAGACACCCCAGCCCCCCCCCCCCACCCACCCACTGACTGTTCTCCAAAGTGAAACTGCTCCCCACGGTACTCAGTTTCCAACCCTCTGGTTTGGGATCAACAGAATGACTGTGAATCTAGACTAGTCATGAAGTGGAGCAGTAGCCTCAACAATAGACGGATTTCACCTCCTTGCATACTACCCCCTTATCCATGATGAAGTGTCTGGGGTTTTCCCACACAGAGATGGTCTGTCATAAAACTGTTGTGTAGGGCTGAGTTGGGACCTTAGGGCAGTAGGCAACATGCTTCAGATTAAGGACCATTTCTGTGGTTTTTTTTTAAATAGGTGCAAACCTTCATTGCCCAGAACACCACGATCTGGACTGTAGGTTTGTTCCTTTATACTGAAGGTCTGATTCAGGACACAAAATAATATAACTGGCTATTTTTTAAGTGATCTTAAAACCAAATTAATCAAAGTGCCATTATAATGTTATATAAGTGAAATCCAGATTAGTTGTCTTAATGGATTGTCAGACTGTGTATACAAAGGCCTTAATCTTTTTTGTGGTGTTTGTGTGTGTGATTATTTAAAGTCTATCTGCTAATTTGGCAAAAGAAAAAAACAGCCATTTGTTGCCCGGGAGTCATGTGAAGCACTCAGAATGTCAATTCCAGCTCATGTTCAGGAACTGGCTGGAGATATTGGCGTGTCTCTTCAGATTATGGTAACAATGCATTTGAAGGTAGTGATTAGTGTTCTGGCCAACTTGAAACTCCCTCTTATTCACCCCTTAATTCATACAAGTGTTTGCCCTGAAACTTTCTCTATGGATAGAGACATGGGCATTGCTGTTGTACTTGGGTCATCGCACGGGGGGTGCATGGACAAGTCAGGTGATGGGCCACCAAGTCCATATTCCCAATAAGATATTATTTAAAACATCGACCATAATATAATACCGGACCTGGTATCCCTGGCAGCTCCAGTTTTTTTTTATGTTTTTCTTTTCTGTGCCAGCCAAGACTGGAAGTGGGGTAGTAATGAGGGTATTTTCAGAGATCCAGAGAAATGGACCTCATTCCTGGGGGGTCGGGGGGGGGGGGCGTGTTATTTCACAAGGAGGTCTCCCTGAGCAGCTGATAAGCGTGCCGGCACACGCGGAGGGAGCAGAGCCTCGGCTGCGGAAATGTCTGTGGTTCTGCTGCCCCCGCTGTCATCCCATTTTTACGCCCAGCACTAATATTTTTATATGTTAAGGGGGGGGGACCCCTAGCCACCACTCGCTGCCTCCCAAACTCCCCAGTGTACACGCACACGCGTGCTTCTTGCATTTCTGCCTTTGCAGGGATTTCCCATTGACTCTCAGATTAATGCGATTAATGACTCCCAACCTCTAGCCCCCTCGCCACAGCAAAACCGAATACAGACGCTGAGTAATAACAGGCTGAAAGTTTGTGGGCCGTTGCCCTATTAAAAAATTCCCACAGCATCTGGTTATCGCCAGCTGTTCTTTCAAAGGGGATGTTTTCATCTCCCCCGCAAGGCCGCCAGAAACCTGAATGCATATACACAAACACACGTGTTTAGCAGGACTAGCTGCCGTGTAATCTACCACTGTTACTCACCCCTGCGCTTCACTTTTTCCATGAAGGGAGGCCGACCAGCCCGATCTGGTCCACTTTGCTGATTAATGACCAACAGGAAAGTCTGTGATGGCAGCCTGCTGGGTGTTGTGGGGTCCCCAAAAGATTCAGTTTATTTTGGTCCATGGGGGGGTGAAAAAACAAGTCCTGCTCCGTCCGAAAGGCTCCACCGCCCAGGCCCATTATCACCTTCGCCACCCCCTCCCCACACCCCTCTTTGTTGACTGACTCCAAGCAGATAAATAAAACAATGTCTCAGACCACAGTGTGTGGCAAATGGAAGGATCACACAGGAAACAAGTTTTGCAGAGGCCCTTATGTAAGTAGGCCTGCCTGTAGAGGCCTTCATCATCTGTGCAGGATTATATTCTAGAAAGTATAAGCTTTAATCTAAAGCATATAGTTGCACGCATCCACCATTTCAAACCAACCAATGTCCCTTTCATCATTTGGTGGAATGCGTGCTAAGAATAGATGGCATTTTCCCCGTGCTTTTTTTAATTATCTCATGTCTGCAGGAATGCTATTGTTTATCACGAAAGAAGGATGCCTTTGTTAGCCTGTCAGCATCCTGATTTACGTGGACGATAAGTCGGTACTGGTGATGGCCTTGCGCTGTTCTGGCCCCTCTTCACGGGTTTATGGCACGGAGCGATGGGCCTGGGGGGGGGGGGGGGGGGGGGGGGGGGGGGGGGGGGGGGGGGGGGGGGGGGGGGGGGGGGGGGGGGGGGGG
>JAODKF010000030.1:1210575-1229244 GCA_026779585.1 Mormyrus proboscirostris | reverse complement strand
TTTTTATAACCCCCCCCCCCCCATGACCACCAGCTCCATGCAGGAGTTGCAGTGATTGTCAGGTAGTTAAAAGAAAGATTGCTCCAAAATAAATGGAGTGACTTGAGATGCCTTCAAGGAGATCAGGGAGCCAGAAATGCTGTGGTCTCCTGTCCCCCATCAAATGAAAGATCCGGGTATCAAAGTCAAGGGCCTGCAAGTTTTGGGGATGTTTTATCCTTTTTTTTCTTAAAACTTGTTGACCTTTTTTTTTCCATCTCCACGGTGACAATCTCAATTTAGTTTCCCATGTGTTGATAGGTCTGATTCATTTGGGTGAAAATGGTATCCATCAAAGTAACAAATTCAACTGAGCCTGTGCGGCACATTTATCATATTTAATATGTAATATTTAATATAATATGGAAGCACTGGGAAGCAAACATGAGTGATTCTTCATTTAGATTGCAGGCGGAGAATGAAAAATACAACCTATCAGGCACCTCATTACAGTATGACCTTCCAGGGAAGTGAAAGGTGTTTGCATATTTGAGGAGACCAGAGCCGGCTAATCATCTGCGGCTAGGTGGATGACTATGCCTCATGGCGGAACAACAGGTGGGAAGCCGTTTGGTATCTTTTGTCCCTTGTGGTCATGTGGCAGGGCTTTGACACTTGCTGTCAAGGGGGCTGTAGGAAGTACATGCAAGTCATTGAGCAGATATGGACTAATGTCTTTTTACCTGAAGTTCACCCTTATGTTATTGTATCCTGGCCTGGTCCATCACCCTGTGTCCCTGTCCCACTCAGGCTCAGTCCAGCTTCAGCTCAGTCACCCATCCTAGTAATGGTTTGTTTTAGTCTGTTGTGGTTTGTTTTCCCACAATGCAGTGCAAGCTGACACAGGTTTAGGAACCTCACTGTCTGTCATCCTTCCTCAACACCATCCTGCTCCTATGTCCACGCGCTGTATTTAACTGTTTGGCTGCCGTTAGCGCGTCCAGCCAGGAGCCTCGGACTTTCGATCGTCCGCATGCAAATGAGACAAGGAGATGTCCGACAAGAGGTGGAGAGGAGCGGGGCGAAGTGGGGTGGAATGAAGCAAACAAGGGCGTTTCCGCGACAGCTGTTCGTCTTTTAATCTGTGGCCGTCAGATCTTCTGCTGTTTGATGGGCCACCCAATCTACACGAGAGACTGAACTAAATCTTCCCTTAATCTACAGCCTTATTAGTCCAGCCCTCTTTTATGCATGTAAATCAGGGAGCAGTCGTTTTCAAATGTGGGTGGATTATTAAGGGGGGGAGTGGGTTCCTGCTGACGATAAACAACAAAGCCACCGCAGATTACAGCGGAGCCAGTGCAGGAGCGGGGACCGGCAGTCACGGCGAAACTGACAGGCTGCCGTGACCGGGGGTTTAATCGGCACTCCGGAGCACCGAGCCGCGAGTGAATAGATGCTTTTGTCTGGTCCGCCTGATGTGTCATTAGCATATCACGATAGCATTGATTTCTTCATTATCCGTAATGAAATTTCCACTTAATGGCTTCTAATTAGTTTCAACTGGTGATCAGGTAATTGCAGTGGCGAATTATTTTTCCCCCTCCCCTCCTCTTGTTTTCCTCCCCTCTTTAATCACCCCCTCTGATTTAACCATTTGATGTGGAGGAAAAAAATGGCTCTAATTTCCATCTTAGTTTGCACCAGAGAGTTTTGCTGTTTTATGCTTATCTTGATGTAATTGGCAAGTAATTTCGTGTGTCTTGGAAAGGACTTTTTTAGGGTCACTCAAGAGTAGTTGCTGTTTTTTAACTAATTCATATGATTACATCATATTGAACATTCAGAACACTAATATGCTGTGTATTGTGTAATTACAATATATATTGAATATTAATAGCACCACATTGGTAAAATGCTTAATTATTGAATACACTTTACAAGGCCTGCTTTTACATGTTTCTGACAAATTCGACAGCTATTCTTTATTTCAGAAACCGTTCATATCCTATTCTTTTTATTCTTGTGTCCCATAGCTGAATGTATTTACAGTTCACACCGATGCGCCCTAGTTATACCGTCACCCAAATGCATATGCGTCCCATAGCTGATTTTCATACACCTGTCCTGCTCTTGCCGGAAATGTATGCCCCTCAAAGCACATTGACTCTGTAGTCATGGCGACAGACCAATATCACCATTTGCATGTGATAGTAATTTAATGCTGTGACATAAAAACGGCAGACAGTGTTTCGCTTTTCTAAATCTGATTAACCCTAGGACTTCAGACGGGATTATAGTGCATATTTTCTCTTTATTAATACCCTCTATGTAGCTTGCCATGTGAATATTACGCAGGCTCTATTTTAGACTTAAGCCATATGCTCACCTTAATTTTCCTACGTCTCTCCCGTTTTAGTGGAAAATAATCGCAAAGCAACGGGTTGCATCTTTCATTTGGAAACGTGGTGTGGACGCGCACGTGCCGGGCGCCTCCCGTTCCGATCCCGGTACAGCCTCGTGCTTGACCCGTGCTGCTCAACCGCGTGGTATATAAATCAGCGCCGTTTATTTATTCATGACCACATGGCACCTCGATAAGATTGCTGTTATCTCCGCCTCCTACGAAGCCCTCTGCTTATTTCCATAAATTATCTCGGCGTAATTATATGTCCAGATGTCCAAAATGTACTACAATTTACCTCTAAATGAACGAAACGCGGATGTAATTTAATAACAGCTGATTAGATAGGATTAAGACTCTAAATAATAACATAACCATGAAATTAGTGGATAAGTGGCAAATGCGATGTAACTATGCCACATGAAATACTTTTTTATAATCCACGCCACTCCACGGGTCACAGAAAGGATCTGCATCAGGTAACGCATGGCAATCTTTGACATTATTTCGCCATCTACTGTAACCTCACGCGACCAGCTTATCGCTGCTTCATATCCAGCTGTTAAACATAATCCTCCAATTTCTCTGGCGACCTTGACTACGCCAAGTACATATTAATCAACAAGTGCGTTCTACTCTTTCCTGCTTAGTTACATTTACTAACCACAAATCCGCTTCCTTTATCAATTAAATTTCTTGTAAAAAAATATAACCGATTAACCGTTAAGGGAAAATAAAACAAATGCTTTTTTGGATGACGGTGTGATAAAGAGCAACGTGTTACGAACGAAAAAGTCAATTACTTTAGTGGGATAGCTACTCATCATTGTGAAGTAATGCCGCCCAAGGAAGATTATTGGCAAGCAGACCTTCTAACTGACGATGTTAGGCGTGGCTGGAAAATACGGAAGCTTATAAATTACATTGGGACCAAATGAAAGTCAAGAGAAACCTAAGCATCATGTGTTCGCTTAGCTCTAATTTGATGGTCGCTTTTAGAGACCTGTGATTTTGTGACAATTTTTACGTCGATTCATTTAAATTAAAATGTTCTCTGCAGTAATTACTTTCAATGTTTGTATCTGCGAGTCAAAAGCGGTTAGATTTTTTGCACATTGATTTACTGCGGTGTCTGGAGGCGTAATCGCAATCTGGCCTTTTACTTTTATAAAAAATATTAACGAATTAAAAGTTTTAGGATAACTATCAACAGATGTATGGTACACGCTCAGACGGACGCCATCTACAAGACAACAAAAACAATATTTAGTATGCAACTCGAATTAGAATATGCTAATGAATTGCAAATGAATTACACGTTGGGGATTAATGTTTATGAGCCGTCTTTATCCAATTAATTAGTTATTCCTCTTTGATTGGTAATTATCGCTTGAAATACTGTCTAGAATCTGATCTCTGATGTGTTAATAGAACCTTTCCAAAAACTCAAACATTTGTTTTAGACACCTGCAGCTTTTTTCCCTCTGTGACTGATTTATTATTAAATAATATAAAAAATAATTGTGCCAATAGATTTGCGAAACATATCCATTTAAATATTTGGATAGAAATATGTAAAATATAATAAAGAGCGAATTTAACTACGAAAACGATAATAGCGATAAAGCATTTTGTTGTTTGCTTTGCTTAACCAATTTCTAATTTATTTGGGAAATTGAAAATGCATCTAACAGCAATGATTATGAATGAGCTCGCACAGCTTTATTAATCTGGAAAATAGGCTATAAAAAATTCGGCAGTCTTCTGCCAAAAGCAATGTCATACTGTCAACAGAGGGGAAAACAATAAATAAAAAGTTGCTTTGCAGGTTTTTCCGTTGGCAAAACAGGTGAATTACGTTTATCGGGATAATAAATGATTTATATGACGGCCTAAACCAACCTAGTATATTACGCAAAAAATTAAAAATTATTTGCATTTTATATTTTTCCTGAGAAAGTTGTTTTATATATTACCTCAAAAGAAGCATTAGCAATAAATGATTAATTTATTATTCAAATCAAGTCTGGCCACAGTCTGAATTGCTCCAAATTAAACTGATTTGTCGCAAAATGAAGACTTTATTTTGCAGAGAGGATCTTTTACGACCTGATGAGGTAGGGAGTATGTTTGCCAAAAAAAGGAAAAAAACTGGGAGACAGGGAGGGGGTTTGAGATGAGGCGTATAGTGAAAGTAACACTCATTGATTTTTTACTTTTCGCGTGTTATTTCATTAGTGTGACGAGCAAATCTACGACATAACCATCTTAACCTTTTACATTGTACATGCGTAGGCTAGTTAGGTCAGATTTTTTTTTTTAAAATAATCACCCTTTTAGAAAATCAGAAAGATTTATAAATTGCGCATGAATACCTCGATAATACGAAAACACTTGCTTCCATAGAATAAGAAAATATTTTTTAATTTCGAGTATGGCTAGCGGTCAATTGTTTTTGCTGTTTCTTTTAAACTGTGCTTTTAAATCAGCCGGATGATATTTACATAAACGACGAAGCAATAATCTGGAATTTCCATTAAAATATTAAAAATAAGCAGAATGCCTGCATCCAAAAATAAGTGCCTTTAATGTTCAAAATGCCGTAGCAGCAAAGCTCCTGCAATATAATTGCTTGGGATTGCACCGTGGATTAGAATAAAAAATGGAAATAATCCACTAGTAAGACAAGTATAAATAACAATATACACAGGAATGATAACCATAATTATGGAATCTGCAAATAAGTTTGATTATATACATAAATGTATTTCATTTGTATTTTCAATCGTTCGTTTAAATTGCTACTAAACAATTAGCTTTCTACCATATTTAAAAAATTAACCGTAGCCTATTTTTCCTCTGTTTTTCTTTCACATCCCATCTTGTTAATTTTTTGCTTGGTCTACTTATTCTAACCTTTGAAGTTAATTATCTGTCAAGACAGGAATCCGGATTGGGTTCAAGACCACTCTAAATCTCGAGCCACTTGTTTAGAAAGCATCTTTCGTTGTCCTCCATGTCGGACCGATCGCTTGTTCAACATGGCGCTAACAAGATATCTTGCGGTTTGTAAACGACGATTATATTATATTGCTCCGTAACTTACTGCGTAAGCATTTGATTTCCAGCATAGTTACATTTCATTTCCTTAGGCTTCTGCATTATATTGATTATCTGACTATTTCCGAAGACATTCATTCTACATACTATTGCACGAAAAATATTGGTGAGGCTTTGGACGCAGGAACACTGACCCGCACAGCTGTCACCTCTGGAAAGACATCAATTATCCGCTTATGATTCGCTTCAAACCAATCGTGAAATCAGCAATCCATCTATTTGCTTAGAAAGCACCTAAAGA
The DNA here is from genome assembly GCA_026779585.1 of Mormyrus proboscirostris. Classification (NCBI taxonomy): domain Eukaryota; kingdom Metazoa; phylum Chordata; class Actinopteri; order Osteoglossiformes; family Mormyridae; genus Mormyrus; species Mormyrus proboscirostris. The sequence goes on along the minus strand of JAODKF010000030.1, from coordinate 1,223,500 downwards.
TAATACAGAGAACCAGTTTTGACCTAGTAGTCTGTCAAATACTTTGTAACATCATCCGATTTATTGTTAATCACAAATAACTGCAAATATCAGTAGACCGTTTTTTTCTGAATGGAAAATGTCGGGTTACCGCTTCTTTTTTCGCAAATCTGAAAGGAAAAACGTAAACGAAATAGCTACTCGTTTTCTGTCTATTTCAACTAAATCGATGTACTTGCGAATTTGGTGCCGATTGGTTGAATTTTAAAGTAATCATTAATACAAATTATTAGATAAGGCTTGCCATTCTTAGTCCCTTTTACCTTTTATTTTTTACTTATTTTTAATTTAGAATTTTACCCCAGTAAAAACTGACTGACAGAATACTATTTTAATTTTAATTAGCCGCTGACATAGTCTTGATGTACCAAAACTCTTTCGTTTTGTTCAGTCGGTAAGTTGTATCCTCCGACCCCCCACCCCACCCCACCCCACCCCCAACTGTTCTCTATCAAATTCATATACGTCAAACGGGTTCATAGACCTAACGAATGAATAAAGTGGTCGATTCTCTCTAAATAATGTATGTACCAGCATTCGATGCCGCTTACTTGTGAGAGACCGTTTTCTCCCGAATTCTAATTGCTTTCTCGCTGCTGATTGGCTGCCGAGTTCTGACCCTTGCTGGGATGGACCTGTTGGATAAAAAGGGAATTTCTAAAGGGATAATATGCATTTCATAGTGAAGAGTGCACTAGGGACCGACCTGTGCAGAGGGAAATACGAAGCCTCATCAAAGACACCATGACAGGCAAAGAAGGGGCCGTGATATCGGAGGGTTTAAATAAGTCTAAAGCGGGGTCGCCCACTGAGAATGCGATGCCAACCAGCCACCAGCCGTCGAAAAACAGCACGACCCACACTCCCAGGTGCACAGGATTCGGAATCCAGGAGATTTTAGGACTGAATAAAGAACCCCCCTCGGCTCCGAGGAGCACGCTGGAGTCTCTGCCGCCCGGGGCGCACCTGCTTGCCGCCAGGTCCATGCTAAATCCCGCCAGCGTTGGGGTCGGGATGGGATTAATTGGCCCAGGAGGAATCCCCTCGTTCTACAGCCAACCTGCATTTTTGGAGGTCCTGTCAGATGCGCAGAACGTCCACCTGCAGCCCCCTAACAGAACAACTGGTCCGCTGGACGCCAGCCAATCTGCCAGTTCAGGTACCCGTTCATTTACATCAATTAGGGATTCCTGCGGAGACTAAAACCGCCTGGTTGTGCTGTGTTGTATTTGTGATCGTGAACAATATTTCAGAGAATAGCTTATTTCGTGTTTTTTTTTTTAAATCTCTGTTAAAAAAATCCTGCAATATATTTTAAATACGCATTCGATTCTTTCGTTAGAAATATTACCCATAAATATGCATATTTTTACAATCATTATTGCCAAGAAAAAAACAAATAGTATATTGGAGCATTTACAAATTTTAAAACAACAATTTATAAACAATAAACAATTTAAAACAACAACAATTTATATGTGAGTAGTTATATTTTTATATGAATAGTTTTCTATGAAAGATGTAAATGGAATTTCCGCTTTACAGATCGAGCTTTTTTAAAAATTCTATTTAAAACTGCATATTAAAATTCTAACAAATATTATAACATTTATTTGGTTTCCTTTAAAAAATCGCTAGTATATGCTGTATTTAGAAATATTTTTTCTTTGAATAGCCAGACAAATACAGTTTTCATCTTTATCTCCTACAGATTCTGACGATGTTTCATCTACCGAACGAAAATTATCGAAGTCTTCGCTGAGCCAAAGCAAGAAACGAAAGAAGAGAAGACATCGGTAAACTTCAACGTCGTTGTTAAATTAGGCAAAATTTGTTAGATATATATATAATATGTGCGTGTGAGTTTTTTTATATATATATATATATATATATATAATTCTTCATGAAATCAAACTAATAACATTGATTTTATGCCTTTTTTACTCTTTTTGATTAAATAAAATATACCCTTAAAGTATATTATATAAGTGTATAGAAAACAGTTTTATTCTTTTATGATAAAGTGTTCTAATAACTTAATATAACGAAATTAACATTAACATTATTTCAATATAACAAAATCAAATTAGGACTTTTTAATATAAATTCGATATAATTTCTGCTATGTCAGAAATTTTACATTATTTGAAGGAATACAGCGCGAATCATAAAGGGGTCTATTAATTATATTATTTCGTTCCCCCAGCCCCGTGTGTATTTTGCCGAAATCCACCTGACAAAATTGTCTAGTCTTCCTTGCGCTACAATCCTGGAAACCTTTCAGAACTTGTTCGGTGGGTGCATTAAATTTAAGTAATACACCCTTAACCACGCACAAAAATATATACGCGGGTTTTAAATTAACCCATACTTATTTTATTTGATCCATCTTTCTGAAAACCATGGTGTTTTATTTTAATCTAAATAATATTGATGAAACTACAACGTTGAAAACGAGTTTGTGTGTTCGTTTTCATCCGCTAGGCTACGTGAAGTTTCGTTTTAAATGGACTAGCATTTCATTTGGTTGTTTTTGTCGTAGCCGGAATGGAGCGGGAACATTTGTTTTCTCAAATAAATCGCAATATTCACGTGATGGAATAACACCGTGACTGTGGGTATAAGCATCACGGCATCGGCATTGATTTGAAAACTCTTCATCCTTCTGGGTTTAAGAAAAGTGGGACCATCCGCGCTTTATTCCTCATATATTGTAAATGTGGAAAAAAAATATGAAACGCAATTTTTAAAAGATCATACTTGAACCTCTGTGAAGGTCGTTTCAACTATTTAACATGTAATTACATTCTATTTAAAAAGCTATGAGTTTTAACATAACAGTTTTAATAAGTTTCATAACTTTAATAGGCGGAACGGGTTTGTATTCGATATTTTACCGCGTCGGGTAAAACACCTGCATATATCCTGTTAATTTTCAGTTACAGAAGTAAGACGCGTGATTGCATGCTTTAATTAGTACAACTGAATATCTAAAATAATATCGGCTTAATTTTTTCGCATTGCTCTCCTTTACTTTCAAGAACCATTTTCACATCTTACCAGCTTGAGGAGCTGGAGAAGGCGTTTAACGAAGCACATTACCCGGATGTGTACGCACGAGAGATGCTGGCCATGAAGACAGAACTACCTGAGGACAGGATACAGGTACAGCATGCAGGACTTTCCGGTTGCCTGTCTGCTTTTTGAGGGAGGGGGAGCCTATCCATATATGATTTCTCTTAGAAATAATAATTTGACAAAGGTAATACCACTCAAATGAGATTTTGGAAAACAAAGTTATCACGATTAGGCTATTCATTTTCTAGAAGTTTCATCACATTTCGCATTTCTGACATTGAAGTGGTATCTATATGGAGATTTAGTGAAAATTCAGAAATTTAGAATCAAAGAATTATATGTGTTCACATGAAAACAGTAGGCTAAATAGGCCTGTATGTGAAAATACTGATTATATTAATATTCTATACTACTATATATGGAGGAATATTGCTTTCATTTTTATTATATAATTATTCAAAACAATTTAAAGCAACATGCACGTAAATTAGATGTCCGTGCGCTTTATGATCTATTAACGTCCAGTAGTATTAAGGAACCCTGCAAGCCATCACAGGTTACACAAAAATAATTGGCAAAAGAAGCCAGACGGTAAAACCGCCTTCTGTTAGGCGTTACTGTCAAGTTTTCCGGGCATATCGATTAGCGTTCAGTGCCTCGTATCCTCTCTGACTCTTAAAAAAGATTATTTACTGCCCCCTCATTCCCCAGCGCAACACTCTGCGGCCGATCTTTCTCATCAGGCACAAGTTGGATGTAATTTTCCCCCCCGACGAGTGCTAACGACCTAATCACGCAATGAACGCTGCAGCAGATTGGAGGAGATTGCAGAGTGACCCAGCCCATCCGTCTGTCAGATCGCCTTTTAATTCCACTTTCATTACGGCTCTTCGTGGCGAAATAAAAAGAAATAAATAACTTGGAGAATTAAATAAATAATAAAATGAATTCGACCCTAAACAAAATTAACACCCAATTTTGTCATCGGGTGTAATTAGTTAAATCAGATGAGCTTTCCACGTTCCCCGGGGGGGGAGGCCAGTTCTAGACGCGAGGAGTTAAAATGAAATAACTACATTGAATTAATTAGCATGGGTCAATGGCGGAGTTCCCCTGGGCCCCGCTGGTTTAATTTCCCGTGATATTTGCGCGCCTGTCGACCATCGATTGGGCTTGAAATTAACTTATTTTTCAATCAGCCCTCGCGTGCCCCAGGGGTCGCTTTGCCTCGCGTTTCCCTCTCGGTTCCCTTTGAGTGCTGGAGAAGCAATTTTTCATCAGGAACACATCTCGTGTACGAGATAGAGGCTATCATCGGAATTACCCGAAAAAAGGCTCTAAAACGGTTTTGATCATTTTTAATTTAATACCCAACACCCCTTCTACACACATACAGGCAGAGGCAATAGCACTAAAGCATTATCCTATGGACGCCCCCCCCTTCACAATTTCTGTATTCCTTACATACGCATCTATGAAAGTATGAAAGCTAAACACTGCAGGAGCAGAGTGAAAATCAATTTAGACAACCAGCGATCTGACTGAGAGCCCCAGGCATCGGCGGCTGGTGGGGAGTCAGACTCGCAGTGGCGTAAACAGCCTGTCACTGAGGTGTAGGAGTGGGGGTGGAATTACTTAATGTGCATCCTGTGAATGTGAGATGGGTTTGTGGCTGTGCAATTTACATGAAGGATGACCAACAAATTACATACACACACACACACACATACTACCAGTCAAAAGTTTTTTCACGCTACAGGTACCGCTTTTCCATGTATTTTAAAAATTGCTGATTTTTTATTCTTGTTAAGCATTGGAAAGTTGAGTGAATAACTTTAAATGAAAATATTTGTCAAATAAATCAAGTTTCCTTTATAACATGGAAAGAGTCCATAAAAGTGCATGTTTGGCATCCTATTAACTGCTCGTGTGCTGATGGCATAGTCAATTTTTTTAAGAGGATATAGGTGAGACGTGTGTGTTAGGGTTAGTGACAGTACAAGGCATATGTGTATGTGAGCTGTACACATTTGTGAATATCTGTACATGTGTATAAGTGTGCATACCCACCCTGCCGTGATCAGCTTCACAGGGCCATTTTATGGGAAGTCCTGACACAATGATTATTTATAAGTGTCATCTTTCGACCTGCTGGGGTTGTCAACAGGTGACACACACACAGATACAATGCCTGGTATAGTCAGCCAATATTACATCTGTCTAAAGCCGTTTCATGTGCATAATTCAGGTAATATAAAACATAAATGATGTGATTGTGGCTGTATGTTTACTGGAATAATGAAAATTCCACAATAATATATGAATCATTCAAAATACGCATCTCATTGTCTTGTGGGTCTTCTAGGTTTTGCTGTAATTACCGGTGTGAATTGACTGGTGTCAGTGTTTATATGGTCAGTGTACTGGTGGGTTGCTCTTCTCTGCGTCTGTGGCTCCGTTAGTGTCACTATTGTTGTAGGTTGTCCTGGGTGATGTTAGTGGCAGTTATCCTGCTCCGTCACTTGATTTGGATCCATACTGACGTTCCACGGCGTCTCCACACAGGTCTGGTTCCAGAACCGTCGGGCCAAGTGGAGGAAGCGGGAGAAGTGCTGGGGCCGCAGCAGCGTGATGGCGGAGTATGGCCTTTATGGCGCCATGGTGCGCCACTCCATACCTCTGCCCGAGTCCATACTCAAATCCGCTAAGGATGGCATTATGGACTCCTGCGCCCCCTGGCTGCTCGGTATGTTATTGCAGTCTTGTACCGATCGTTCCTCATTTCCACTCTTTCGCTCGTTCCTCTGTCCATTTGCACAATTAATCAGTCATTATGACATTACAGTAGGTTCCTTTAAAACATTTAAAGGGAAACAAGTAGACAGAATAACTTGGAGAGTTTTGGACCAAAGTGCGTGCTAAATGGATGAATGTGAATGTATATATAAATTCCTGTTGAAGTTCTCGGCACCAGTTGGTTTTCCTTTAAGTGATTATGTCTCCATGTTTTGGAGATTCTGAACAGGATTATTCCGGCACCTATGACTAGCAGTGTCTTGCAGAGATTCGCCCCGGCTAATTGAGTTGGATAATGAGAATGCTTCGTTTTGTCTTGAGCGTCAGTCCATTGATAAGCAGAAATCAATGTAAAGTTTGCATGAAATTCATTCCAGCTGGCAGTTGCACCACACAAACACACACACACAGAATCGAGACAATATTCAAACGATCCCAGTCCCCCACAGCACCACACAGTGCCTGTTTGTCTTAGGTCTGTCAATCACTGAACTGTTCTTAAGAGTAATTAATTGAAATCACAAAGTGCAGAGTTTGCAGAGACCGACTGCAGAGCTGATATTCAGAAAGACACCTCTGCTCTTGCTGAATGATTGTAGTAATCCGGGAAGAAGGCCCGCAATTTCCTCAAAAAGCCCAGAGTGGACATGAAAAGGGGATCTATATATGTGTTTCTGAGCGTCTGTGAATGCGAGTCTGTGTCGAGTGTGTGTATATATATGTGTGTGTGTGTGTGTGTGTGGAGTTAGCATGTTCTCTCTGTCTCAAGCAAGTTTTCTGCTGCAGTCCAAGAGCATACAGTTAGGTTATCACATGTTTCTATGTTGCTCATGAAGTATACCAGTGTATGTGCCATGCATCGGACTGACATTCTGTCCAGGGCGTACTAAGCATTGTGCCTGTGGAACCTGGGGTTCGCTCAAGGGGCTTCCGTCACCCTTTCCAGGGGGTCAGAATGTGGATGGGATTTAATCCAGCCTGAATAGTGTGATTAGTTTTATTTTTCATTGTGTGTTGCCCTTATTTATAATCTCACAGATAAGATGAGTGGAAAAACATGAGCATTAAAGCCTGCTATTTCCTGCCTTTTATCTGATGGGCAGTGCTTTGCAGCATCAGGCAGGTGCGGCCATGATCAGGCTGCACTGAAAGGTTAAGACAGCCAGTCATTTGCATCTATATTTTAGAAACTCACTCATAGGTTTGCATGTGTTTCTTTAAGTGTCAAAAAGTATATGCATTGATACACACATACATTTCCTCACCTGTCCCTCAGACCATTTCCATTCCTTCTATGCAACTATTATGGCACTTTTCCACTGCCACCAAGAACCAAGCTGTAACAGACCTGTTCCATGAACTGGTGCTTTTTCCATTGCAAAGTACATGAGTTACTCCTGAGGGCTTGTCCAGCCACAGACATGACCCCGCCTACTAGCAGGGTGGAAAGAATGACCAAAATATATTATTCATTATTAATAGTATGGCACATCACAATGCATTCCTGAACACTTGGAACTTGAAAATTTCCCAACTCAACACTTTACAGCATCCCCACCCAAAGCCCCCAGTGAGTAAGCCATAGGCAACAGTGGCAAGGAAAAACTTCCTAGAAACAAGAAACCTTGGGAGGGACCAGACTCAAAGGGCGAGCCCATCCTCCAGGGGCTGACAGGGAAAGTCAAATACAATAAAATTTGACTCCAAACTGCTGCTTGAAAAAGTCCTATAAAACAGCTGACGGAATGCATTCATAATGCAGATTTACACAAGCAAATGCTAATTCTGCTGGTATTTGATGCTGTGAGAAACTATTCTCACAGATGTGCTAGCGGAAATTAGCTTGCAGAAATAAAATAATGATAATTTCACATAGTAAATCATGATCTACACCGGGTGGTGGCATATATGCGTCTCTTTGGTCTTATGTCACTGTCGCTTTTCAAACTCAGCAACACATTTACCGAGCTGACCCTGCTGCAGTGGAAAACCAACGTGAGTTGGAACCGCACTGTAACTAGACAGCTGGAACAGCTTGAGTACGGGTTGGTTCCTGTATGCCAGTGGAAAAGCGCCATTAGTGACAATCGTACTTATGAAAGACCATTTGAAACATCAGGAGATGAAATGATGTAGTCGTCAGTGATGTCATACCCATACATTTGTATTGTTCAGGAAAAAAACAAATCAGTGAATGTGTCTGTCACATTGTAGCTTACTCTGGACTCTTTCTTTGCTTACCATTTTCAGTTCAAGATGGCTTTCCAATGACAGGACGCTTGTCTAAATCCAAGTACCCACAATTCTTTGCAGGGATGCACAAAAAGTCTATGGAGAGTGTGGCTGCCCTGCCAGCTGGGAAGCCAGAGACCATCCCGCCTCCCGCCACCCAGAAAGCGAACGAGCGGGAGGCAGAGGGGCGCATGGCGGAGAGCAAGTCTCCCATTTCCAAAGAAGAACTGAGGGAGAACAGCATCGCGGCTCTTAGGGCTAAAGCACAGGAGCACAGCGCCAAGGTTCTGGGGACAGTGTCGGGGGACACGCCGGGCCGAAAGGTGGAGGCCGAGGTGCCGGACGACAGGTCCAGAGATGAGATAAGCCCAGCGGAAGAGGACAAAGGTCCATAAGACCGCCACCTTTTCGAAGGGATTGACTGTCTGCTACATTAAGAGTCCTCACGGGTGTACCTACACCTGGTGTGGTGCACCCAGACCTATTGGACTCCCTACCTATTACAGTTGTACATGTTCCCATGTTTAGTTTTTTTTTTTTTTTTTAACTTCAATCAGGTGTCTCAAAACAGCAATCTGTCTGTCTTCTCTTTAATCGAATGACTCAATTGCCAGACATAGAAAAGAAATTCCTGTAAACAAATCACATAAACACGTTCTTCAGGATTCACTTTACACGTTATGATGAGAAAATTCCAGAGGGGGAAAGTTCAGGTCCAGAAAGTAAAAATCCAGACTGTTTCAACCAACCAGTTGAGTACTCTGTGACTGTGACTCTTTATAGTCAAGTTGACAAAGTACTCAACTGGTTGCTTGAAACAAAGTCTTGGTCTGGATTTTTACTTTCTGGACCTGAACTTTCCACCACTGGAAAATTCCCATTCACACCCCACTAATGTATGTTAATTTCCATTCCAATAGTATCCTGTCTTTATTAGGGCATAGGGTATGATACTACAAATGGAAAAGGGGACCTGTGTGTTGTTTTAATTAGTTAGAAGAAATGATCATCATCTTTGGTGAACAAATCAGGAGCTGGTTGGCTTGGTCAACCCCAAAATAATAACCACACCCTTTGCTGCATGGACTATGAATGACCCCGGGAAACAGAAAGGGAAGGAGCCGTGCAAAACATACATGTTTCTACCTGGAGCAAAGCTATGACAACATTTAATGGCTAAAAATCACAGAATTTTTTTTTATCAATTTCATCAACGACTGTCTCATTCGTAAATAGCATTACCAGCAAGATGGACAAAGAAACATTTGTAAAATTATTCTAGGCATGAAGAAATTATTTAAAATGTCTACTTCCATAGACACACGGCAGAAGGGGTCAGCCTTTAGAACAGACCAAGGAAACTTCTTACACGTTGTCTTTCCTCAAAGAGGAGGACATTATTTTCACTGTCATTGACCTCCTCCAGGGGGAAAAAAACTACAGTCAAGATTCTTCACTCTTCACGCAAAGCTAAACAAAACTTTTGTAATTTCTCCGATCTTTTCAAGAAGGCAGTAGTGACATTGGTTTTAGAATGTACTTTTATGTAAATACTGTAAATATAATTGGGGAGCGGGCTACACACTTACTGAAATGATTAAAGTTGTACTTTAATGTAGTTAAATAACCGTGTTCTTGTTTTGACTTTCTCTATAATAAAAATAAATGCCGGTTGATATTTAGACTATTTCCGTTTTTACTTCTTGTCGGCATTTTTACAATCATCGGGCTTCGTACACAAATAATGCAGGTGTGCTTCTGCTTAAAGCACTTGGCATTTTATTTTAATCGAAGAGTTCAGATCTTAAGATTCGAATTAGTTGAGAAGGAAAACACATTTTATATACAAATACTTTTAGTTATTTATATTCATAAGCAGGGCTACAAAAACAAAATACAAATAGGCCTATTTTTTATTATAAGCTTAAAACGTATGTATTTATTTATTGTGAATTCCATCATACACAATAGATACCGCATTCAAGTTTTTCCTCGAGATTAAGGAACGTCTATTATTGTGTTCCTTGTGTGACTTTTTTTAAGAATCCTAAAATGCATCACCTACAATAAACGTACGTCTGAGTAGCAGTAAGAATAAGGATACGCCATTATTATTATTATTATTATTATTATTATTATTATTATTATTATTTATTACTATTGTTGTTATTATTAATTATTTGTTCATTATTTTATGTATACGTTAGCTCTTTTATATTGTTCTATACTAATCTTTATGATAAAGAAATTATATAATAACTACAACGATAACATCTCAGCTCGGGATATTTGTATGAATCCTGTCGCATTATGTGCGCTCGTATATTTACAATTACGAATAAGATGGTTTTGCATGAATTCTCTTCTGTGGAGCTTTGTTCCGCTAATTTGATAGCCTAATTTTTTTACAACCACCTAGATTAAATTACCCTTAATATGACGTAACCCCGCTGTTTTTTAAGTAAAAATACAAAGAAGATTTAAACGACGAACACAGCTTTGATCGTAAAATTTAAATTATTTTTGAAAATATCATCGCTTTGCGGGCGTTTAAAAGCTATTTGCCAGTAACACATAGCCCATGTTTTTTTAAAACGTATGTTACATAAACGTTATTATTTATGAGCGACATCATTCATACAGTTTGAAGCAGATGGAAGTTTCACAGCGACTCCGGTGAGTATACAAACATAAAATTAAATCCAAATTAAGCAATATACTGAGTATTATCAACTCACTCATTGTCCATTTAGTCTCATACACAAAAGAGGCGCCTGTAAAAACCTCTGACATCGTTGCTGACAGGCGTAGCTGTAAAATAAGCTGGAGTTTATCCACCTGCACGTGGCAGTCTGACTCATTTTACAGAATCAGGGATGAACATTTGAGTTATATCACTAAAACGTTTTAAATCTCATCTTTTTATGAAATCCATCCATCCATTTTCTGTACCCATTTCCTCTGGTATTTTGCCACATGTGTCGATCACAACCTGCCAAATCATCATATAGCTGTACTTAAATAATTATTTAAATTATATTAGGAAGACTGCGGGCAATATTGTGAAGGATGTTTGTAAATCCCGCAGACCAAACACACGCTGAGGTTAACTGGTATTACCAAAATTGCCCGTTGGTGTGTGCATGTGTGAGTGAACGGCGTGTGGCGCCCCATCCTGGGTTATTCCCTGCCTTGCGCCCGAAGGCTCCGGATCCCCCATAACCCTGAATTAGAGAAGCAGCTACAGAAAATGGATGAATGTTTCTATGCTATGAGATTTTCATGAGATATAATGGCATTTCACTCTTCATACCAGTATTATCATTTTATATCTAAATTCCCAAAAATAGTTTGTTTCAGTCAACACTAAATGCAGCGTTACCTAAGTTAAAGTGAGCTAACCTTTACATTATGTTTTTTTTGTAATAGGAAAATCCAATTAATTTTATGATCAGCAAAATATTGTGGCATTGCTTTAAATCTTTCCAGGGTTTAACCAACGAACATAATTTTCGTATAAAAATATAGACAGTAATGCACACATATATCCATCCATCCATCTTCTGAAAACTTGTCCTATTCAGGGTCACACGGGTGCTGAACCTATGCTGGAGGCTACTAGCACAAAGCAGGAAACAACCCAGGATGGAGAGGCAGCCACACACATATTTTTTATTTAATTTTCTTTAACATGGTTTGACAGACACTGGATGTTTGTGGCAGTTAGGTAGACTAGCGCACAAAATCTCTGAATCTTTCGAGAGAGATGTGGGTGGAGCAGTATTTTTGATGGCACATCTACAGAAATAAATAGGTTGCTGGTGAGCCCAACTCCGTCATTGTGAGGAAACATTTAAAACCAATGGCTGTTCTGGATGTTACATTAATGGGCTGCTCCTTTTACAATGGTAGAGTATGCCTGCTGTAGGAAGTACAGCACCATCACTTTGTGAAATTTGTTGATCAGGGCTGGATTGGGATTAAAATCGGCCCTGGCTGTTAGGGTCTCCCACAATGAGTGCTTGGGTTCCTCCACGATTAATTTTGCTGTCCCGCAAACCCATGAGCCCACTGGGAAAATGCCAGATGGCCAGTCTAGCCATGCTGCAGATCCTCATGTCCATAGAAATGTAGCTGTTACAAGTGTTAGAGTGGCTTGGATGTTCATTGGAGAAACTTCACTGTTCAGCTTGTCGCAGAGAAAGAAACGTAGTTTGTCGTATTCATCATAATCTGTAGCCTAAAATTAAATACAAATTAAAATCCATTGCAAATTGTAGATCTAACAGTAAGATTTGTGTTGTGTCGCATGAGATTGTGTGCTTGCAGATAAGGAGCAGTTTATTTCAACTATGTACATACTGCATGATATAAAAATTTTCACTTAGCAATATTTGTATATCCACTCTCCTCCCTCACCGTCCCCAGCCCAGGGTCAACGACCTCCATCACACCTCGCACCCCCCTACCCTCCCCCCTGGAACTCAAAATACACAAAGCGGAAGTGAGCTGGCTGTTCCAAAAACAGAAGATCAAGAAGGCCCCAGGACCAGATGGTGTATCCCCCTCCTGCCTCAAAACCTGTGCTGATCAGCTGGCTCCCATCTTCACCAGCATCTTCAATAGATACCTGGAGCTGTGTAAAGTTCCCTCCTGCTTCAAACCCTCCACCGTTTTCCCGGTCCCCAAGAAACTCACCATCTCAGGACTGAATGACTACAGACCTGTCGCCTTGATGTCTGTGGTCATGAAATCCTTTGAACGCCTGGTTTTAGCCCAT
>JAODKF010000030.1:1181886-1194634 GCA_026779585.1 Mormyrus proboscirostris | reverse complement strand
AGTCTGTGGGCACAGTGCCTCCTCTGTCCATCCACTCAGCTCTAAACCCCACCTGAGCAGGCCTGCCAGTCTGTGGGCACAGTGCCTCCTCTGTCCATCGACTCAGCTCTAAACCCCACCCGAGCAGGCCTGCCAGTCTGTGGGCACAGTGCCTCCTCTGTCCATCGACTCAGCATACTCTCTGCCCTGTTAGCTGTGCAGACTAGCAGGTCCCAGGCCACTCCATGGATATCTGCATGACAACTTTAATTAATTTGCAGGGGGTAAACATGCAGGATTTACATTTGAAAGAGGGAACTACAGTGTTTGAGACTCACAGTATGTGAGTTCTATGCACCAAACTCTCTTCATTCAGCTATGCCGAGATTAAGTCAGATTTTCATTCTATGGCACCTACGTAATTACGTGATGAATATAAATTGTCAATATTTCATCCTGGTGCAGACAAATAAGGACAGAGAGAGCATCGAGAGTCTAAGGCAGTGTGACTTGTCACCACCACTTTTTACCACTCACATTTTGAATTGGTTTACATGAATATTAGTGACCTACATATGCCCTAGCAATGTGTGTGTGTATATGAATACACTATATATAATCTCTATGGCTGCAGTATGTATGAATGGCTGCAGTTTATACATACATGTAGCTTGTGTACATATGTACATCCATCCATCTGATCAGGATCACAGGATTCCAGAGGCCACAAGGGCAAAGCAGGGAACAACACAGTATGGAGCACCAACTCACCACAGGGCACACTCACACTCCATTCATAGCCCATGGGAAACCCCATGACATCACAGGGAAAACATGCAAACTCCACACACATGCAATCTCAGCAGTGACTCGAACCCAGGACCCAAAGGTGAGGTGACACTGCCAACCACTGTGTCGTCCTGTATGTATGCATATTGTTTATTTATGTAAAATTATTTATTGTTTATGTTTTAGATGTATATTTTGTTTATTGAAATAAATGTCTAATTTTGACTGGATTGCCTGTTTGATACCTCATCACAATTTACATAGTGGACCTGGAGAAACAACATTTCATAGATCATGTGGAGCATGGAATACAAATGTTTGTGCTCATGTATCCAGTACATGGTGAGATGACGATGAAGAATCTTGAAATCTGATTGGTCACTCATCATCATATGATCATTTGTGACTGCAGGTCCTTGCTCAATCTGTGTGATTTTCTTTTCCAGATCCGACAAAATTCACTCTGATTGCTGTAGTTACTTTGTGCGCAGTCTTGTGTGTAGGAGTCTGCGTCACAATAATTATAATATGCTGTAAAAGAAAGGAGAAGAGGGGAGATGAGACAAAAACAGGTGACACAAAAGAAGTCCAACTAAAATAATATTAATATTGATTAAGCTATAGTTTCATTTAAAAACCTCACTGGCTTTATGGTCACAATCACATATAGCCATGCTTGATGGATGAATAATAGCATTTCTCTATTTTTCAGAGGATCACAGCACCCCTTCCTTTCAGGACAAAGTGAGCAAACCCATTTTCTGCTACAGTCTGATATTTTACTCACGTCTGTGATGGTCCGTACAGTCACGCTGCATTTGCCTCCGTTTAGATGGAAACTGGGACCGTGGTGTATGCTGATGTTTGTGTCAGGTTGGACGGCCGGCAGGAGAAGGACAGAGGCCACACCCACCCCAACACCGAATACGCAACCCTCAAACTTCCCAGATGACGTGTGTGAGCTTTACCAACTCAGAAAGGAACCCAGATCAGTTATCTAACAAAATATCCAAATACATTTTCCACTGTGAGCCCAAAGTAACTTCTTTTTTATTTCTTTTGTCTTTCCTGGTATCCCAGTTTTCTGCTATATTGATAAACTGGTTTTTTAATTTTTTTATACCACTTGGAATAACAAAATATTAATTATTTATGTCTTTTATTAAATAAAATTGATTAAACTATTGATTCACTGATATCACTAGCGTCTTTAAAAGTTAAAAATCATACCACCGCCACGAACGCTGAAAATTTAAAAATAACATTTTACATAATATTTGGCCCACACAAGAAGGTGAACAGAAACATCATAGGGTCAATATGACGGCCATGATGGGGCCAAAATCAGGACCTAGTGCTGGATTTGATTCAACTACTGTAGCCTCGATTGTGCTGGAAGAAAAGTGTACTTTGTTGACAAATGATCTCTGCTGTGTCTGCATATGTTAGCTAGTCTTCCTAGAAGAACCTTTCTCACTGGCTACAGCCAGCCACTATTATAAAACAATGTGATGACATAATTCAGTCTTATTGTCACATTTCAGATGTTATTTGTGGAGCTGAAGATTTATTCTATTCTATTTATTCTTGTTGTTTTTTAATTTTAATTTCATTTAAGGATAAATTTGTCCAAGGTTACCAAAGCAAAAAAGTTGTTGTACATTAATGTCACAGACCTACTTAAAAAATGCATAATGAGAATTTTCTTCAGCGTCATGCATTTCATACAAAACTTCCAAAGAGAAAAAAAAATCCAAATGGAAACAATAAAATGATAAAATGACACATCAAAAATAGAACAACATTGTGTCATTTAGAGAATGCTCTAAACGAGGTTGTCCTGTTTAAGAAAATACATGCGAGTGCAATGTGCCCTCTGGCTTTTTTAAACATGAAAAACTGGGCTGAGTGGATGGACATTGCCCACAGATTAAACTCTGAAAGAAAGATAAATTAGACAGTAGGAGAAGAACGAAAAATAAACAGAGGTCTTTCTGTGACACCATGGGGTGAATCCCAAAACAATGACCAGAATTAACCGTACAGACATTCAGGGCGCATGCTGGGGGATGGCCTGCCGCCCCCCCACCAGAGGTGTGAAGTCCTCGCTCTTGACTGAGTCACAGCCCACAATGCCAAGCTCAAGAACAAAAGCCGGTAGGCCGCATACCTCCTGCTCCCATCTCCAAGCCCTGTCCCCTGCTGCACCTTTGAAGAGTGGGGGTTGACCTGTTGTCCTGTGCTACCCCCTACCCCCATCCCCCGCCTCCTCTGCCGCGTGCCAGACCGACGGAGCCGACCCTGACGCTATGCCATTAGCATTTTCAACACTTGTGGCCAGCCCACCACTGTTCCTCCAAGATGTGGCCCAGCTCAGATAATATGCACACTTAAGGTGTGGAATGGAGCAAGGGGCCGGATAGGGGGGTGTGGGGTCTGGTGAACGGGAGTTGGTGGTTTTTATGGGCTTGGTCGGAACAAAGAGGGCACAAGGATACCCGCCTTCAGACCTGAACATCCAGCCCCAGCTCCTCTGTACTTTGTGCACTGAAAACAAAAACTCATTTGAAAAGATGGGTTTCATGGATTAAAAAAACCATCAATCATCTTAAATACACATTCTCCATTGCATCCCCTCACTGCCAAGACCAGAAGCACCCCAGCAGAAGTTATTAAAGAATGATCTGTTTGCAACAATAAGCACCAATGCTTATTGCTAAACTCTGGCTATTTCCTTTAGTTGCTTAATGATAAATGTTCTCTCTTGCTGGTCAGGCATCTATAGATTAGAAACGGGAATGACTCATTCTAAATCAGAATCTTTATTGCGACATGACTTAGGGTGGTGGGATTTTTTGTTACCACACAATGCCACTGTTATAATAGACAATTAACAATTACAGAGAATAATTACAAGGCACAAGATGCACAACAGAGAGGGGCACATGCAAGGTATGATAAATATGGTGGTTTCTACAAATTTAAGTAGCGCAATGCTGGAAGCTGACACAAATACAATACAGGCAACGCTGAGGAATAATATACATAACCAAAGCACACCAGTACGTACAAACACACGAGGAAGTCTCATTTTTTTGCAATGCACTGATTAAGATATTGGGGGCTTGATAATAGGCTAAACAAATGTGAAGCCAAGCATCAAATATATATTTAAATATTACGTTTTTACAGGGAAAAGATCTAGACAGTCTGGTTACTCAGATTGTGGGCCTTACATTTGCATAAATATCCTGTGGCCTCATTTGCATTTTGGGCTCATTGTGGTGAAGCGCTGAATCCACATGGGCCCACATGAAGGGGTGAATCAGCTGAGGGGGTTTTTCCTCGCTCTGAAAGAGACTGAAGTGTCCCGGCACCAAGCTGTCTACATCTACACGTCCAGCTGTGAGTAAAAACCAATCCCCCCCCCCAAACACCACCCCATGGGCCTGGACAGTTGGGACAAATGCAGAGACCCTGGCTCGACAGATTTGGGGGTAAGGAGCGGGGGTGGGGGCAGGCGAGTGTCAAGGTGATGGGGGGTGAGGAAGCTTTGATTCTGAACGTCTTCCAAAAGGCAGGCCGCTGCGAGGTGTCAGGAGCTATCTGCCGGAGGAGGGGGCGCAAGGGTGCCATGGCTCGCATTCACTCACACCCCGTCTGGTCAAGTCCGTTTGTTTATGTGGGCAAATTGCATCCCTGAGAAAGAAGGGAGATCACTCAAGCTCTAAGGCAAGTCATCTTCTAGTGCTGTTTACTAATAGTATAGAGTACAAGAGCAGAGCTGTTCCAGTTCTGATTGGCCCATGACAGCATGTCATATTGTACCCCCAACCCAGACCGATCCAATTATCTTCCAAAATGTTTTCGGCCCCTGTCATTCACGAGTCCCTGTAATTGTCCTAACTTCCCTCCTGGTCGCTGTGCCTGTGGTCGTCGATGAACCTACTAATATAACCAAGAAAAGGTCTGATCTCTCACTGAGCGGCAGAATTTACTTGAGATTTGATGCGAACAAACACTTAGAGTCGTGTCTGGTGAAGCTGAACAATTGCTTGCTCAAAAATAGTAATAGAAAATATGGAAACATGCCAGAAAACAGCCTTTCCCAATGCATGGCACAATAACGTAACTGGGGGCAGTGCAAAAAAAAGCCTTGAAAAAAATCTGTATTCATCCAGGAGCTCAATGAAAGTCAAAACAGTAATGACACGAAAATGTGATATCTGTACAGCCACTCAGTTTTGCTTTTATTTTATTACAGCGTTACAAAATGAACTCATTATAGTGACACACTTCATATCAAATATTAAAATGCAATGAGTCATTTAATTCAAATATACTGACAGAGAATCTAATATGAAATCAAATAAGCTTTTTATGACACTTACGTTGTGGTATATATTTAACTCAGATTCCTAAAATACAGAATAATGCATTTGAATGAATGTTTTAAAAGGAAAAACATTTATTATAATTCATATGCACGTAAAACTATGGGGCTACGTAACCTATTCCAATAACAAAAAACAGTTAGTGTTTGAAGGACCTTAATGGTTCCAAATACTAATTGTTATTCATGATTAAATAAAATTTAAAGTATATATAGGGCTGTTGACTAACCACATTGTTTCATGTTTATCAAGGGCTTTTATTAGTCCGATATAACCAAACATTTGTAACACCGGGGTATCGCTTAAAACAAACAGCAGGGCGAAACTATACTAAGTTATTGTTTGTGATGTTTCCCCACAAATATCTTTAATACGCGCTTTACATTGAAATTGACCCTGGCTTTGAGGGGGGTGTTCTTTTTTTTCAAGCAGAAGACAAAAAGAAGCTGGTGATTGACTATTTCCTGGAGGGAGGTACCATTGACATCATTTCAAGTGTTTCGAGTCCGGTTTGGACTCGCTTCAATTGCTGCGTCGTCCGTCCGTAGACCGGTTTCAGAACCTAAAATGAATTCACACTGAATACGGATCAGAAGTTACCGCAACGCTCTGCTTTTATTATCAGAGAAAGCAAACCTGAGGAGGTTAACCACAGTTTCAGGTATGGAAAGCAAATAATTTTAGTTGAATGAGTAGCCAAATCTAAATGCCTCATTTGGCCGTCTGGTGTCCATGGACCTCATTACAACATTATGTTTGTTAATTCGTAATGTCGCTTTTCTCCACTGCTCCACTGTGAAGAAGCGTGCACGGCAATTTTTCATGAGATGTCTTGTTAACCTTTTGTTCAATCATACTATTAAATCAGGGTAAATCTGGCACGGACGGCGGATCTTGGGTGTTTACTATTCGTGTTTGGTGCTTTAGTTATTGACGCCGTGATACAACCATAAAGTTCGAAATAAAACCACAAAGGCCCCGAAGCGTGTTTTTCTCTTAACGAATTACACGTAGTTCATAAGTGGCTTAAAGTACGAGTTTGCGTACTTAAACTCGCCATTCTCTCTCTCTCGAGTAATAATATTACATGCCTACTATATTGTGAAATGTAAAAAGGATTATAAACTTAACGCCACAATGAGTTATTTTGTTTGAACACGCAGTTAATTGCATTTTTAGTTTCGTTTGTTAATAATGGTTCATTTATAGGATATTGGATTTAAATTCTAAATATTTAGTATGAGTTTGGTTATTAATGTTGCACTACTTATTTCCTGAGGCATATACGGTGTTAATCATAGGGGTAAATTATTAAAGGAGTGACCTTTACCATAAATCTTGAGCTTATGCTCTGATGTCTAGGTCTAAAATTAGGAATTGGTTGTTAGGTATTGTACATAATTAGCATAATGATCAGATCAATTTATTGACCCTGTTTTTTGTCCTTAATTCAGATTTTTTTTTCTACGCTTAGAGTTTTAATACTTGGAATTTGTGCTTTTATAATACTTAGTTTTTGCAGTGTGGTCCAGAACAACCAAACTTCATGAGTGATGCATGTACAATTTATCATAAGGGGATGGATGTTACATCTATAATATATATAATATAATATAATTTAATCTATTTTCTTTTTAAATACTTCAATGTAGATTACATAGCCCTCCATAAGACTGGAGTATTCTGATTGCATATGTGATGGTCACACTATACCTAGTATATTAATGTCAGTGTTCACCAGTCTTCTGTGCCAATCTTGCACACTCCAGTATTTCCATCTTATTTTCTTCAATTTCAGAAATGATTCAGAGGAATGAGGTGGTGCGCTTTGTCCTGGGGGAGCTGCAGGAGGCCACGGAGTGTGAGGGCCTGGACTCACTGGTCAGGGTGGCTCAGGAAGTAGAGCGAGCCCTAGCTACATTTAATCTCCCCACGACCCTCTGTGAGGAGTTCTTGAGCAAGGTGGAACTGGACCAAGTGGCCCACTGCCTCTATCCCGGTGATGCCCCCAAAGACATGGTGCCGCTGGCCTGCAAAGGGGAGGGGAACCTTCTGTTTGATGCAGCCAGCATGCTGCTCTTGGGAAATACAAGCCTCAGTTTGGAGTTGCAAGTAAGGACTGTTGTGGAGATGCTGCTTTGGAAGAGGTACTACCTGAATGGGATGATAGACTCCAAGGTGATGCTCCAGGCCGCTCGCTTTTCCCTGTGCACAGAGGAGTCAGTAGAGATGCTTAACCTGCCCATGGCTGTCCTGGAGGCCATATTTGATGCAGATGTGAAAGCTTCCTGTTTCCCAGGCTCCTTTGCCAACATGTGGCACATATATGCCCTGGCATCTGTCCTTAAGTGCGACATCTACTCCATCTACCCCATGTACAACCTGAAGATTCGGCCATACTTCAACCGCCTCATCCGCCCCAGGGCCTTGCCCCAGTATTCCAGTCATATGACCCTCCATATCATGTGGTCAGGGGAGCTAGAGTCTATTTCTGTATTCAAGCCCCATCATTTTGTGGCTTTGGTCCAGCTGTCTGACCTTCAGAAGGGAAGCTGTAATGATGAACATCAAGGTCTGCCATTAAAGACTTTAGAGCTTTTGAATCAGGACCCTCAACTCTCTTACTCGAGTCTCAAGGACCGGTACAACATCACAAAGAGTACCTTCTACAGGTGGAAGAGACAAACCCAGGAACATCGGAAAAAAGCAGCGGCCAGGTATGAAGCCAAACATTTCCTCCAGGCATGTTACATAGAAGGAAAACTCTTACCTCTTCATCAGTTCAAGGAGTTCTTCCCTGATATATCTCGATCAACATATTATGCCTGGAAGCATGAGTTGCAAGCGTCAGGTGGTTGCTTCTCAATAACAATGAATGGTGAAGAGGCTGGATCTGGGGAAAGTTTTGAGCAGAACTCCTGGCCATCCCCTGAAGGAATCACCAAGAACCACTGTGATGGTTTTCCTAGCCTAGTGAATCAGTTGGGCGAGAAGGTCGGAGCGGATCGAGCTCAAAACCTTGCTTTCATGCAAGAGGCAAAGAGATGTCTGCAGAGCTGCATTGCTGTTAACACCTCCTTCCCATACAGGAATTTTAAGAGGAGTTTCCCTGGCATCTCAAGGTCCACATACTACAATTGGAGGAGGGAGGCAATGCAGGCCAATCCTGGCTTCAAGGATTCGTTGGGAAGCAGCGAAGATGGCTCTGATGCTGACCCTACTCAGCACGATGCCCAGTGGACCAGTTCCCCAAGGGTGAAGGTGTGCAGACAAAATCATAAGAGCTTTCAGACCTGCTACCTTCGAAAGAAGAAACTGAGGGACGAGGCCAAGAAACGAGCCCAGAGGTCAAAGATGACCTTTGCCAAGTTCAAGCTCAAGTACCCCTCTGTTTCATCCTTCTCTTATTGGAAATGGAAGAAGGGTCTCCGAAATAAGAATGTGGCCAAAGAGCCTGTGACCTCAGCATCTGATTTGTCTGAAGTCTCAAATGACCCGAAGGCACAATCAATGGAGCCAAATGCTCTTCCATTCGAGAAGAATGTAGAGCATTTGAATGGTCACACCTTGAGCCCTTATAATGTTACCTTGTCAGGGTACACTGTACCAGAGAAGCATGCAGAAGAGCAGATGTTTGTCATGGATGTGGTGGCCTTGGCTAACTTCAAGGCTAAAGCCAAGCTGTTCCTGCAGCAGCGTTTTGAGGAGAAGTCCTTTCCCACCTTCAAAGAGTTCAGGTCTTACTTTCCTCTCACCCCCCGTTCCACCTACTACATGTGGAAGAGAGCATTGCACCATGGGCTTCCACTAGTTCATGGCTGATTGGTGGGTTGGGTTGGTGGGGGGGGGAGTTGAGCTGGCAGTAGGTCTTAAAGGGTTTTTTTTTTTTTTTTTTTTAAAGCTACCGTTTTCGTAAAAACCTCAAGTAGGAGAAGACAAGCTATTTCATGGGTTAGTTCAGCTGCAATGGGCAGTCTCTTTGGAGTCAGGCATCCAAGTGAAGTCTGAAAATATCTAATTGCAGTTTCAGCATCTTAAGTACCTCTTCACCTATTCAATGTTGCTTTCAACATGTCGAAATTTGCATGTGTTTGAAACAAGACTCTGACTCCACTTAAGAGGTCCTGATGCCCTCTGGGCAAAAAGCAGTTTCAACTAAATAATGTCTTTGGAAATCTGGCTTTCTAAAATCCCTTTTGTCCATTTTAAAGTGGTAGCTCTGGAATCCCCTCCAACTCCTACCATCCCTGTACCTTTTGGGTCTGACCTTCCTTCATTGCTTGATGGCTGTATGCAATCAAATATCAAATTCATTGAAGTTTTGTTCCCTATGGGCAGATCATGCTACAATTCCCAGTAGTGTAAAGGAGAAAATGCCACCCCCACCCCACAAAAAAAGCAGTGTTTTTGTGACACTTCTCACTGAAAGTTTAAAGGGCAAAATCGTTTCTCTGTTCACTGGGACTTTGAGTACTTATTTCCTTGCCTGTTTTGGGGAATTTCCTTGGAATCTTTTGGTGAAAATTGAGTACTATGAATGTATACCTGCTTTCTGAATGTTACTCTTCACTGCCCCCGTGTGGAGAATGGTACTAAAGCTGTGTTAAAGGGGTACTTTCCTAAAACCCTGTTTCCTTGAGTTTGAAGGCTTTGTAAGAATCACACAAGTTGAAATTGGCAGGAATGAAAAGGGCATTTGCTACGTTTTTGCTTTTGAAGACTTTTTGTGTCATTCCTAAATTCTGGGTCCTTTTAGGAGACAAAGCAAATGTATGTATATATTGCACTAAGAATTTCTCTTGATGCGAGAAATGTGGAGCATGGTTATGTTTGCTGTTCAATCTTTATCTTTTTAGAATTCGCTCCATGGTTTTTATTTCCCATCTGAGAAATTTGTCCACTATTCAGGGTTATATTAGTCCAAAAGATGTAAAATATATTTCTCTATTTTAATTTTCTGAAAATCATCAAGCTTATTTCTTCTCTCTGATTTTGATTTAGGGATACCTCAGTCGTCATATGGGACATTTGATTTTATGATGAATTATGTTATAAGCTCCAGGATTCTACGTGAAAAACATCCCCCCCCCTGACTAAGTAACATTAAGTAAATGGTTTCCTGTTTTTGGATTGTTCCTACTCTGAATCACTTTATTCTTGTATTTTTTTCACTTGGTTTGTGCATGACCAAAATGAACAGTGTAAATATATCTATTTTCAGTGGAATGGGGAAAATGATTTTCATTGTGAAACCAGGAAATCAATAAACTGTCCACTTAAGTTGTCTTGTACTGTGATGTCCTTTATACAGAGTGTTCTTCCATGACTCCGAGTGCATTTTGTAGACTAATTCTGTTACACACGAAGGGGAAGGATATTAATTACTGCTAAAATATAGTTTAGGGCCGTGATTCTCAACCTATTTTACTCCTCCAAATTTATTTTTTTTTAAAAGATGTCATGACCCTATATAGCAGTATTTCCCAACCCTGTAAACATTTTTTGGCCTTTCCTAGCTCTCTGCCAGAATTTATTGCTTTATTATATAACAGTGTGTCCCAATCTGGTCCTTTGGGGACCTGTAGACAGTCCACGTTTTTGCTCTCTCCCAGCTCCTTGTAATGTGGACTGCTATCTGGAGGTCCTGTTCAGCATTCACTTTGTTTCTGTCTTTGTTCTTTAGCTGGGTGAGAGCAGAGAAGCCAGCCTTGCAAAAATATATGTACTGAAAGGCAAAATGATGGATTGCATACTCGCGTGCAATGCTGGCACTGAACTCAGAGTTCAGTATGGTGATCAAATGATCAGTGCATTGGCAATCTATGCCAATGGACATGTCTCAAACAAACCTGACTGGACATGCCCATGCATTTGAAATTGAACATCTGGGGTTAGGCTTATTTGATCGAATATTTGGGGCACTCGGTGTATTCGGTGATTAAGTATTTTGCACTAAACAACTGCAGATCCAGGATTTGTTTATAAAGAATGCTAGGATCTGGTCTAGAGAATCTGATCATAGATCAGCTGGCTGGTTTTGAAATGTATAAATTTCCAACTCGGACTCACTCCCCTTTCAGAACTTGCCGTGACCAAATCTGGGTCGTGACCCATATGTTGGCAGAGAGTAGTAAAGCTTTATTTAAGGGGGCACAAATAATATAATATAATAATAATAATAATTGAACCCTTTATTGTCCCCGTGGGGAAATTCTTTTTTTTACATCTCCCTGAACTTGCCCTTTGTAGAGCAAGCTGTCCGCAAAGGGCAGCCACCTTTTAGGGCGCCCAGGGAGCTGGGGGGGTTAAGGGCCTTGCTCAAGGACCCGCAGACATGCTGAGGCTGGGTTTGAACCTGCGACCTATATACTATGGTGATCTTAAATAATGATGAACTAGCAGTTACTTAGTTTGTGGTTAATACATTAAGTCTTAGTTACAAGCAAATTACTGATTATATCCTTGACAGCAAGTCATGAAGTGTGGTTACCCCTCACTTTATAGGGTAGATAATGATTATCTACCTACTAGGTATTGGTAATCATGTTTCTCATGAACCAGTAGGGTTTGCTGAAGTAAAAAAAAAAGAAGATATGAGGACTGACCACTACTTAGTAACTTTATTGATCCCCGTGGGGAAATTCTTTTTTTTTTACATCTCCCTGAACTTGCCCTTTGTAGAGCAAGCTGTCCGCAAAGGGCAGCCACCTGTTGCGGCACCCAGGGAGCTGGGGGTTAAGGGCCTTGCTCAAGGAGCCGCAGACATGCTGAGGCTGGGTTTGAACCTGCAACCTTGTGATTACAGGCACACAGGCTTAGCCACTAAGCCACATGCTGCCCCTTCATTACTTATCTATTAGTTCAATTAATAAATGTACTTGTATATTTACCTGATGTTCATTCATCATTAGTTGTAACATTTATTTTTAATTTTTTTAACATTTATTTCTAACAGTTGCTATATTTGTTATATCTGTTAATTCTATAAACCTTTCTGAACTAACTCTAAGCACAGGAACAGCGACGCATTAATGTATGCACTAGATGGCGATGGTGAGCTGTAAATGCTTTCTCCTGTTTCATATAAGACGGCGTGCGTGTTGACTGCTCAGCGTCACTTTATTTTAATGCGTAGTCATGTATTCGTTCTGCAAATATCAGTTTAATTAAACTTTAAACATTGTTTATTGGCTTCCCAAAAATCAAAACGTAAATACCTCGGGAATTTAAAGGACACTAAAGCGAAATATCATCACCGCTCTCGCTACGTTAATTAGCTCTTCCACACTGGCGCTTCTCTTTGAAATTATTTCTTTGACCTCTTCCCGAAGAACTTAAAATGAATAATTATAGTAATGTTCTCCTTTCCAGTTAATTGAAAAGGCAAAACTTACTCGAAATATTGACTTTCCTATAATCATTAAGTAGGTAATGGGAAGAGATGCTAATCCGGGAATTTTCAGAGGAGGAAAATTTTCACGGGAATTTATGGGAAGTAATGAGAGTCTGTCTGTGCAATATATTGATAAGATGTATTAAATACAATTACCTTTTATTTTTATTGTGGACAAATTACCAACAATTTA
>JAODKF010000030.1:1124702-1140478 GCA_026779585.1 Mormyrus proboscirostris | reverse complement strand
CCCCCCCCCCCCCCCCCCCCCCCCCCCCCCCCCCCCCCCCCCCCCCCCCCCCCCCCCCCCCCCCCCCCCCCACGACAGGGGAGGTCAGAGAAAACCTGTGAGAACCTTATCAACCATATTTGGCAAAGAGCCCATTCTTGCTTAAATTATGAGCTGCACAGCTCTATTTTAGGCAAGCGTGACAAAGGGCAAAAGTTATTGCTCTATGTGAGACACAAACATTAAGCCAGATTCCCTTCTAACCAAAAAGACAAAATAGTACATAAATACTTTATGCAAATACCTGGAAATCAGTCACATCTATAATATTGAAAATTTCTCTGAAGGCAATAGACAAGCAGCTGACTGCTGATGATCCTTAAGGGTCAGAGGTGACCCCAGAGGGCTCCTAAGTGACTGATGGAAACTTGTCACGTACAGTGCGGCGCTTTCACCACTGTAGGCCTCTCTATCATCTGAGCCATCTGCTAAAGTGTGCTAGGCATCATAAATATTTCAGTTTTTATCTACTGAGGAGTATCTAGCTTTTAGTCCACTTGCCCTCAAGTGTCAATATTTCCACCCCCTCCAAAAAACTGTCTTAGGTGTTGTAGTTTCACGCTGTGTGGACCTGCTCTCCAGTGCTGAATATCTATGGGCACACTGGCAGCGTGGTGCTCTTAATACCTAGAGTGCCTGTAGCTTGCACTCCCAGAGGGGCTTTCAGTGAGAAATTGCTGAGAAATCAGCCAGAGAGGCAGTTAAGTATATTTTGTGTGGTGATGCTGCTGGTGGCCATCTTCCGGCTGATATGCGTTTAGAGTAAACCGCTTTTCGTCTTGGTGGTAAGAGGAAGGAGTCTGTGAGGTGCTCAGGTTTATAGCGCACACTGGCACTGCAGGCTTGCCCACTCCAGCCCAAGGCTCTGCAGTATCATGATTTTATCGGTAATTGACGATATCAGACAGACAGTGACCAACTAGTGATTATTGGCTTTGCTGGGGAAGTACACTTAGGATACAGACCACGCAAGATTTATACTGAAAGACTTATAATTTGGCTTCCAGTTCTGGCTTCTAGTCTACATTTCTGATGCAGTTTTAAAAAACACATCACTATCTAAAGATATCAGTGCCTGTAAATGCTGCTTATGATGGTGGTATGTGGCTTGGGCTTACTGTAAGTTTGTGAACCAGTACTCTAGATGGTCCGAGACATTTTAAAATCATAATTAAATCCAGATCACTGATTGTTTTCCACGAAGACTAAAAAAATGACAATGGGTACTGCTAATCGGCATTCTACCCATCAGTCGGCAAGGTTTAACAGCAACTATTTAGTGGATTAGCCATAAATAATTTTTTCAGACTTTCATATTTTTCTTTCGGCTAAGAAATGTCCTGCTTGGTGCCTAGTGTGTGTGTGTGTATGTGTATATGAGAAGGATATTGCCCAGCCCTGCCTTGCCCCCCGGCCCCGGCGCAGACCTTCTAGCATGGTCAGCACGCGCTTGCTTGCCGCCTACGCAGGGCAGCTCTTTGGCAGATTGGATGGACCGGGACTTACGATAGGAAAATGCAGGCCTGGATTCAACTGCTGTGTGAAAAGCGCTTTCAGACTGCTAGCGATTCTGCACCTCTCTGCTTTCACAATAACAAGGCTGTATGTTGTAAAGCTGGTCTTGGATCTGTGAGTTTGCTAAGACTCTGTGAGCTTTGCTTTTCATTGCAAGGTTGACGTTAATGTGTGAATAACTTCCCCTAGCAGCTCAGGACAGGTAAAATCACAGGTTTGATCCAAGGACTTGCCATGACACTCCGTTACATTAATTACCATCATACTAACAAGTGCCTTCAAAGGGTAGCTTCTTGCATGGAGATATCAAGAGTGTTTTAAACAGTCAATTTCATGCAAAAATTCTTTATTTATTTGGAATTATGGATGGAGGATGATCCTTATTAAAATTATTTGGCAATGAGATTACGTAATATATGGCACTATTTTACAGTTTATGGTGTCACCGTGCTAGGTAAATACATTTTAATTGTTACCCACTCATGTGTCATGACCTTCCCTCTAAGAATGTTGACAACACCAACGTTTGTCTAAAGCAGGGCTCTTCAACTCTGGCCCTCGATTCCAAATCCAGGCCTTGTTTTCAGTTCTCTCAGGCAGTTAGGTTATTAATTACTGATTCTGATTGGCCAGAGGCTTCACACCTGGCTCACAGGTAAAGGAAGGCTGAAAAATCAGCAGGACTCGGCCCCTGAGGACAGTGAGTCTAAAGCCTGCAGGGCTTCAGACTAACGGGCCATATTCCATGCTGTTGCCCCCTGGTGGAAGTGTTGAGTGCTGCTCTGGGGATGCATCTCCTCCTCAGCCAGGGAATTAACAAATCATTTTGCCGTCAATCAGCAGGGCATGTCCACTCGAGCTCCTCTCTGTCATTTAGCCTCGATAGTCTTTGGGGGGCACGGCCCTGAATTTTCACCACGCCATCTTTGCCTTGACTAATGTCCACCCCTACATTCAGTTCCCATGATGATGTGGAGGCCTCAGTTTTTACAGGAGGCAGCCAATAGTGACCCTACAGGTGCTACTTTGCACAGTGTGGCCACAACCCCTCCCTGGTTGGGTGAGTCTTCTTCTCCACCCCTATTGTTTCTCTAACCCGGTAAATGCATGCTCTTACAGACACGTGGATGATCACTCCATGACAGCAAAGCATACAAACTCCTGAACGTGCCATACATAAAATCTAGCCCTCTGCCAGTCAGTGAGTGGCACCATACCTCCTTCCCATCCAATGTCACGTAAGCATTGAAGTGAAGCCAGCACTTCTGATTGAATTACGTTTAGATCAGATGATAAGTAGGCTGTCCCTGACCTGATGGCTAAAGGGCTGGTGTAAGTCATGTGATGCCATCTGGGTCTGTCTTACCAAATAACTGCACGTACCAGTTTCCTCCAGTACCACCAGGGGTGCAATCGGAACATGCAATTACATAAGAGCCGTGTGCTGCAGAGCCTCAATCACTGCCAACACAGCAAGAAGTGCATAGAACAGACAATCCGGCACTGATGTCATTGATGGTGCTGTATGAGGAGGTCTGCTAAAGCTAACCAGTTCAATAATGCTCCCAATACAGGTCATTGTTCCCCATATTCTGTATGCAGTACTTCTTTAATGTGGTGCAGCTGCTATTTTTACCCACCGCCTGGGTTGCCAGCCACCCGCGTAGGCATGTAAAACACATCAGAGTAACGTAGTAGAGAGGCCCAGTCCACCAATGGGCAATCACAGCAGTCACCTAAAAACGGGCAATCACAACAGTAATCTAAAAACGGGAAATCACAACAGGCACCTAAAAACGGGCAATCACAACAGTGACCTAAAAACGGGAAATCACAACAGGCACCTAAAAACATCCTGCACTGCGCTCCGCGTGCCGATGAGGGCCTTGGCTCCTCACGGCAGGATGTCAGAGTGTCAGGATGTGTTCCCGGGCAGCTTAGCTTTCGAATCGAAACAAGCCAGCAGGATATCAGGCACGGGTGGGGTAGGGGTGATTGCTGCACCCGGCATTCTGTCTCCGATATTCAGTCCGCGGCCAAAACGGGAATATTACCGTGCTTATTTATTCGTATCGTTTGCTGCTTGGCGGTGTGTGGCGTTGACGAGCATGTTTACTTTAGCACATCATATGATGGGGGATGGAGAATGACTGGACCAATAGGGAATGAGGAGAGCGTACAGGATACAGGAGGGGGGGGAGCGATAGAGAGAGTGGGAGAGAGAGAGAATTCACTGAGAATAAGAGCAAGGAGAGAAAAGCTTCTTTCTTCTGTGATGGTTCCTTTCTTACTCATACTGTTAGCCGTGTGCTAAATCTTGGCACAGGTTTTAAGGCCCATCTTTGGTAGCCTCTAAATAAAAATATTTTTATTCTGCTAAATAAAATTGATGGGATTTCTTAACCTTTAATAGTGTTAATTACCCTAGAATTGCTTTCTAGCCAATCTCGTTAATTATGACACCAAACAACAAAGGCATGTATTCAGAGACAGGCCCCCTCCCCCAACCAATAAGCTGATGCAGGTTTCTAGTAATTCACCATTATCCCCCCAAAGCATGCGGTGCAAAGCACGCTGTGACCTCCATGCGTTTCCTTGCCCTACCCACTTCCGTGTGAGGGCCAGATTGTTGGACATTCACACAAGAATCCCCCCCCCCTTCAGGTATACATAACATGAAAATGTGGTCCAGTGATTACACACTCACCAGCAATGTGTGATTATGGTCCATGGGCTGGGAGGCCTTTATGGTGTTGGGGTTATACCCCATATCCACAGGGAAATTGCTATAAGCTACATCAGACACCGGAGGAAAGGGCTTGTACATGAAAATCAAGTATTTCTTCAGAAGATTACTTCTTCAGGGCACACAGTTCAGGTGTGTAGCCTTTGTTGCTAGTTAGAATCCATACCAGAAGGTTGTCAGTTCACGTCGCACAGTAGGGGAGGGTGCAGTGCACTATGAACCCTATGCAAAATACTCCAGTAAAATATCCAGCTGCATAAATAGGAAGCATCCGTCGCCCTGGGTGGATGTCTGTAACACGACAGGAGACAAATACCTGAGCAGACTAGTCGCATCCAGATGTGTGCACGCCCTCAGCATAGCGCTCCTGTTCTGCATAGGTGTGTAACCTGTCACCTTTCCCAACGCCAGTAACACGCACCCAGCATCACGGATCAGAGCAGACCTCACCGCAGTACAAGCCCCCAGGGGCCCCCTGCTCTTCTATCAGACGCGGTGCCAAAAATCCCCCAGATGAAAGCCCCCCAAAACCCTTTCATCCCCTCCCCTGGGAATAAGAAGATGAGCGGGAGACTCAGTAGGCAGGCATCACGGAGGGCTGATGCCGCGCTCTGGTCCTGTCACCCCATATCCCCCCCCACTAATGAGGGAGCCCAAGCCGCGTTCTGGTTGAACGCTGCTGCGGTTTTGGCGTTAATCAGACGGATCCTTCCGGGATCCTGGCCTGGAGACCCTGATCGGGGGAGGCTGATTCGCCCTCTCCACTTCACTCATCAAGGCTGGAGGTGAGGCCTGTCGTGCCTGTGGACCCATGGGCAGACAAAGCCTCAGTGGACCTCCAGTGTCTGGTGCCACCCTCCAAGGCGGGAGATCGCTTGTGTTTTTTCTTTTCCTTTCAGCAGAAGGTGGCTCGGCCACTGTGCGGGTTTCACAGCATCGTATGCTGGTGTCATTCCTGTCTTTATGTTCCTGCTCCATGGCGATCGGCTCCTCTCATTGCATTCCCCACTTTTGCCCGGCAAGAAAACTACCGACTGGCTTAGCTACATAAGAAACAGAGAATGAAATCAACAATAATAATAGTGAATTTCGCTGAGAGACGAAAAAACTGCTGCTCACTGCAGGATACATAGGTGTCCAAAAAGACTTGTCCTCATTGAGAAGCGTAAGAATATAAAACATGAAGCTTCCAGGATGCATGATTCACCATGGCCACATTGAAGGTCTTCCTTGCTAGAAGATTTAGCAGCTGCTGTGGTCATTGCCCCCTTCTGATGTCCATGGCGTTCAGATTCGGTATAATGTTCCTCATGTTCAGAGGCCTGCTAGTCGCAATCACGGGTCAAACCAAAGGATGTTTCTGAAGGTCACAACTGGGGGGAGGGGGAGACGGCTCCACTTTTGAGGGGTGGGTGCACAGACAGCAGTGGACATGGGATAATTGATTTGTTATTCATTGCGACAATGTGGAAAGGGATATTCCCACGGGAGGCAGCGAAGGAAACCGATGAGCCGTTAGCAATGCAGGCGGATAGTGGCTCTCTGCATGAAATTAATTTTCATGGTCGGTTTGATTATATTAGAGGAGGAATCGAAGCTTTAGGGTGGGCCGTGTATGAAAACGGGTGAGATTTAATAACACTGCCATGCCTGTAATTCTCAGTGCCAGGGACTGACATAAAATGTCAGTTCTAGGTTTGGGTTCCTGCAAGACTTTAACATTTTAATATACGGCTATAAATTAGAAAAAAAAATGAGCATCAGAAAAAAACTTCCTGCCTTGTACCAGGTTATAGCAAAGGCCCACCTGTATTTAAAGGAGTCTGGAGGCAGATTTTGCAAAACACAAGATCAAAGTAGTCTTCCACAAGTTTTATAGTGGCAGAGGTGGGGCCATTGGTTAGGCTCCGCCCTCCCATTTCCTGTATAGTTTATCACTCTCATAACATTGAATGGGAAACGTCCCTTCCCCCACCCTGAAGTCAATGTCAGTGACAATGACAGCTCAGGTAGACGCAGCTGGTTTGTGGCAGTCCACCTTGTTCACTCCATGCCAACTCCTTGCAGGATTCCTTGGTCCCAATAATCTTGTTAATGACAAGAATGACTAACTTCATAATGACAATAATCACCATCATCGCCTGAACTATAATAATCATCCTCATATAATATAAAGAGAGCCATTGTTTCTCTCCATCACAGTTATAATCATCATTATATAATAGTGATTGCTAATGATAGTCATTTTGTGTTGAAAATAGATTGTATAACCATCCATTATTATTGAGATTAGTATGATTTTAAAATGAACAAGCATTGAAGAGTTGTAAATGGATTGTGGTACTCAAATTAAGAGCTTGCTTCCCTTCCCAAACAACAATGCCGTTGAAAAGCCAGGTATGGAAATATTGCTGTAGCCTCCAAAGTATTTGTGCTTCTTTTCAACACTGAGTAAAACGGAGGAAGTCCTTTATGTCGTGATGTTTCCCCATAATGGACATGCACAAAGGTTTACACCAGAAAAGGCTATTAGCCATTGAAAGGCCTGGATTGTGCATGACTAGAGCCATAAATATATAAAAATAACAGTCTGTCTTTTAATCTTCTTCCGGACCAGACGTAGGTTTGTCTAGTAGTGAAGGATACAAATATATGCCTAAAGTTGCTTGTCAAGAAGGAGAATTTACACATTATTATTAGTTTGGTTTTGATGGGGGCGGGGGGTGTATTTTGGCACTTATTGTGAAACAGAGCAGAGGAGGCTTCCTCAGCTGAGAGCACACCCCAACCTATCAGTGGTGCTTCAGGAAATGTCACTTCCAGGACTGGCTTTCTACTTGACTTCAACATTTCAATATACAACTGCTTAATAGTATGTGTTGATTTCTGCTTATGAATCCCCTGGTAAAATATCTACCGTCTGTATGTTTTGTGGATTCTCTCAGTATGAGCAAATGACAGCTGCTAGAGGACAGAGGAGTTCTGGGAAGCCAGTATGTCCTGGAGAGCTGTGGGTGTAAATACACTAGTGGCCAAAATTGTGGAAACACCTACCATTTTTGGCATTACGCATTAAAAATTACTACACAAATACTGGCGGTAATGTTTATACACAATCAAAGAATGTTACAAAGATCATACATAGGATGATTAAATAAGTAACTGGAGCAACTGTTGAATGAAGTTTTGCAAGCTCTTAAAATTGGAAATATTTCCACAAGTTTGGCCACTAGTGTTGCTGCGTGTTACATGTACACACGTAGGCCTGTGTGATTTGTCTCCTTTCTTTTTTTTCTGCTGGGTCCCATGATTGGTTGACCTTTCTGTCAATCAGCGCCAGCCAACGAACAGCCTGCAATCTGGGAGGAGCAAAATGTTTAAACATGTTGCAGGCTGACTGCACCCGGTAATGGATTTGAAGCACTTGAAGCTACTTCTGTGTGGCCTTTCTTTAAGCTACTTTTGACTTTTATTCATCAAACCTATATGCACAGGGAAAAGGACTAGGTAGGCAGGTGCACACCTACACATCCACGTAGGACTGTTGATGTTAAACATTCTAGGAAGTCGGGTGGGGGCCAACCCTTCTATGTTTTATTTGGGTAGGAGGTAAATAGTTCTTTTTGGGTAGTTGCTTTATTTCTTGATAGTAAAGTTTAGGGTCTTGAGATCTGTTTTGTTTGTTTCTTTTCTTATCTTTGGCTCCGCCCTCGTCCCTTATTCCCTTCAGTGGCATAGTTACGTGCATGAAAAAGGCCCGAATAAAAGGGCTTTGTTTTGAATCTTCTCAGAGTCATGTGATGTGAAATACGTGACTACACTACTCGCTGTCCTGTTTGTAGGACACTTTAGTCCCCTGCCTACTTGTTATGGCCTCCTGACCTAGACCAGGGGTGTAACGCTGGGTACCGGAGCACAAATCTCAGTGTTCCTTCTGCATGATTGGGGTCCCGGTCTTGCTATAGGCAGATAACCCACAGCATCTCTTCATGTGTTTCAGAAATCTTTATAACGATGCTGCACATGGCCAACTCTTTATCTGCCTCACATAGAGGGCTCAGCTCATGGTTGGTGAGGTTTGGATCACCAGCCGATGGACCAGGGTTCAAATGCTGGTACAGCCAGTTACCTCTCGGGATGCATTATGAAAGGAAGCTAACCGCCAGTGCTCCTCACCTCATACTCATGGTACTCCTCCTCCTCCACCTCGTAGGACACGGTCTGGATCTTCACGTCGTTCTCCCCCAGCAGCTTGGCCTGGGGATCATCAGTGGTGGTGGTGCCCTCGCTAGCTGCCTCTTTAGTCTCCGTAAAGGTGGTCTCGCAGCACTCACTTTTATAATCCTTGGCCTTGAGGGCGGCATCGTCCTTGTACAGGATGAAGTTGGGCCTGTAGAAGGCCTCCACTGCCAGGTGCAAGGAGGTGGCATCCAGCAGCTGGTGTGCCTTGGCCCTGTCACCGCCTCCCCCTCCAGCCACAAAGTAGTTGATGATGTTCTCCTGGTACTGGTTGCTGGGAAAATCACCTTGGTAGCCGTAGTCGCCCTTGACCACATGCTTGTTGGCCTTGTCCAGGAGTGGGTTCTGCAACTCGCTCAGTCTCTCCATGGTGGAGGGGCTGGTCTAGAGGTCCTGGCAGAAGAGAGGTAGAGGCAGATGCCGACTTGACGGGAGCTAACTGAGTTCACCTCCCTGGGAGCTACGGAAAACAGGAAACTCGATTAATGGGATATGAATGGTTAAAATGGCTAGGACGGCTTAGCCAGTCTGAGTGCTGCATTCTGTGAACCAAAAAACCGCATTTAATTATAAACGTAATGTAAACTGAGATGTTTTAGGGTCATGACAACTTCTAGTGCTGTTCAAACTTTACCATATGTTCAAACTTTAGCATGTCCATGGTGTTTTCAGGAGATACCCAACATTTACAAGGTGTTGTGCGGAGCAGCGTGTAACCCTGGTGATGGCACTTGTGGCGGACAGTAGGGTACCACCTTATCACCGCCTCCGTGCGGTGCCCCCATTACAAACGGCCTCCTGTTGTGGGCAGGCTGCTGACATCTCACACCAGATTCCTATTACTTTCCATTTCCACGTCACGGCACCTGGCCGCAGCAGAGCATACCCCAGGCGCTTCATAGGCAGATCCGGTGGGATTTAAAGGCCAGCACTGTATGTCGCTCACAGTCCCGACAGCCAGCGTTGTGTTTAGTGTGTTACGCACAGGAAATTTTTGAGCTTTTCTTTTTTTTATTAGCTGCAGGTGTCCATACGGAAGCTGCACGAGGACGGCACAGTGCTGCGATTGGGCATAGAGTGATGGGGAAGGCGATGAAGAAGGAAGATAGAAAGGCAATGCATTTAATTAGGACAGAAGTGGGTGTGTGTGTGAAAAATCACAGTCTGTTCAGACATGTGAAACCTGTTTTAGTTACAGTCTTCAATGAATGAATGAATGTTATATGCACATAACACTTTTCAAAACACCCAAAGTGTGTTTTGAAGCCACTGCAACCACCACCACCGTTTAACCCCATATGGATGACGCAACAGCAGCCATTCTCCACCAATACGCTCACCACACAGCTAAGGTGGTGAAGTGGCAGGAGAGAATTTACCAATTAGATATAGGGGATGATTAAGAGGCCAGATTTGAAAGGGCCATGGTGGGCAATTTCAGCCAGGACCTAAGGGTACCATCCCGGCTCTTTCCCCAGCAATTTTTTATGACCTCAGAGAGTCTGGACTTCACTTTTACGTTTCATCCGAAGGGTGTCCCCATTACTGGACTGGGGCATTGGGATCCGCACGGACCGTAGGATGGGGTATCCCGTTGGCCACTTCTACACCTCTAGCAGCAACAACCCAGCCTTTCTAGTTAGTCTCCCATCCAAGTACTGGCCAGACCGACCCCAAACCTGCTTAGCTTCAAATAGATTACCTAGTCAGAATTGCAGGTAATACAGCTACTGTTCAAATAATGATAACAACAACAATAACAATAATAATAAATGGAATTCAGACCAAATATTGTTTGATAGCTTGGAGATGATCGATTGCGTTATTATTCTGCATTGGGAGGACGTATGTGCATTTATACACGTCAGTCAGTACGTCGTTATAGGAGAAAAAAATCTCAATATGCTCCGTCTTTCATCGACAGAAGAGCAGCCATTTTCTCTATGGCTCTGCGAAGGCAAGATTTGCCCATAATCTACAACTAATCTGCTAGGCTTCAGTGTGTAAATACTGGAGTGTCAGTGTAATACTTCCAGAGACGGATGTTGGGTAAACAGCGCGTGTTTATCTCGCACAAGCAGCTGTAACAGTGCATTCAGCATGCTGGTGAGCGAGCAGCGGCATCGGCAGTTATTGGCGTTATTACATGCGGACGCGCGCGACGCTGCTTGGCATTCGGATGTTCGTCATTTGATGATCCTCCGGTGTCAAACTTCCGTCACTGAAACAAGCTCCGCAGATTCTGACTGGCCCACAGTGGTCCCCACAATGGTGGGGATAGGGGCAACATGGCTTGGGGGGTAAGTAGGTTGCCATGCTGGCTTTGCAGTAAATACAGTAAAAGCTGGGCACTTGTCTGCTACCCCCTGCACCCCTCCCCCATCATCCTAGTGTCCTTCTGGCCGATTTTAAGGGTTATAGAAATAATAGAAGCACATTCTTTTGTCTAAGAAAAGTATTAAAACCTGCCTGCACTGCAATTCTACTGCCTTCCGTACAGTACAGTTGTCACCCTTTCCTTCACGCATGAAACCTTCTTGCATTGTTTTAAGCAGCCTAGCCTGAGAATGCAGGGCCGGCAAGATGATGCACCCCTACTTCTGTGCGGCCAGCAGACAGGAATTAGCATAAAAATAAGCAGCAGTCGTTGTGAGGCTTGCAGAGTCGGTCTCCGGGGAGGTCAAAGAAAAGAACTTCTTGTAGACCAAATGGGTCTTTCTCAGTCCCGGTTATACAGGTTGAGGCCAACAAATATCCCCCTTTATCCTTCAGGTGATCACCTCACTCCTCTCGGCTATTGCAGGCAATTAAGGACATGGATGCTGGTGTGTGACATCGGCTTTGCTGGCTTAGAGTCACCTACAAGGTCAGGGGTCTTTTGGCTGCTGAACACTGCTCTGTCTCCCAGCTTGATATTGCCACAGTATCATCAAACTCATCATTCTCCCTAATCCCTACATCAACTCCCTTGTCCACTCCAGCTTCCAGACACATGATTTGTACACAAATATCTACTGCAAATTAATACTATTTCCCAAGGACTTGGGAGAATTTCAATTCTTAATTTTCTTACCCGACTCCAAAAAAGAACTCCTATGTCAACATTAATCAGCTCTTACAACATTAATAATCGTGGCTCTTGCAAAAAGAATCCGTTTCACGGGCTCAGCTGAAAGGTCAGAGTTTTCAATTTTGTGATCATAATAATAAATGACGGCAGCTTTATTTTGATATGTGAGATCGGGCAGTTTTCTGCACACAATGGCAAATACAGGACGTGGGAGTTCTGTGGTCTGTGGTAAATGCCACCTTAAAAATCACTAGTATGCCAGGATTTATTTTGTTTTCAGATGAGAGGGTTTTCGCCCATGAGAGTTTCACTTACATAATTCTTACTTACATGTTCTGAGGGCAGTAAGAAACATGATTAGCTCAGAGAGATAACCAATCAGATTTTAGAGGAGGTGGGTCCAACCCAACCAATGGTCCTGCTTCCTCTAGTTACTTGGGTTATCGCTCTGAACCAATCATTTTTCGTTCTGGCCTCAGAACAATTTTGTGTAAACCTCCCACAAGCAGGGGTTTCCTGTTGAGTGTGCCTATAGGCCATCTGTCCATCTGCACTCCTTAAAGAGCACATTTTATGACCGCCTCAAACAAAGCTGAAGTGTAACGAAGTCCGGGGAAGCCGTGACTAGGAATTTAATTTCTTGAGATCCAGCTGGACTAGGGCTCACCATGATGTCACGCATACTGGTAGCATCAGAATCTGAAGCAGAGAAATAAACCAGGACAAGAAGACAATGCCTAGACAGTTAGGGGAGTGGAGGGGGTGAAATGGAGGTGGCAGGATGCAAGCTGAGAAAAAGAGAGCTTTGTAGGAGAAGTGAGAGAGGGATGAGGAGTTTCTTATAATGAGTTTTAGAAAATACATGTTCACACAGAGGAAGAAGCTTTCAGTTTATATTATGAAAAGAAGACACCAACGAACAGCTCTCTTGTAATCTGATCCCCCCCTCAAACCAGTCACAAACTGATTTGCCCAAATGTCATTGGTCAGGGATGGGAAAATGGCATGCTGTTGGGCACCTTCCTTATTGATGCTCTCCACAGCTCGGTAATTGGCTGAGTGTCCTGAGAATAAAACTGTGCTATCAGTTATATCTTGGGTGCTTATCACATTTCACCTGGCCCTGTGTTATTTGCATAACAGGTAATTATGCTATTGATCTGCGAAACAGAGGATGCCCAGAAGGTCAGGTTACTTAGTTAAGCATGTTTTGCACTCTGCGATCGATCGATTTTGACTCCCGCTAGGGCACCTTGCCCCAGGGCACAGTCTCATTCCTTCACCCACTCGCCTCCACTTCTCCCCTTCAGGTTGCTGAGGAGCCAGCCGCTCCAGTCTGCTCCTTACATGCTGTGGGTCACATGACTCCCTCTCCAGCTGGATTCAGGCGACCCTCTCTCTTCTCCAGTGCGGTGCAGTGACGTGCCCCAGTTAGACTAGGACGCTTCCTCCTGGGCCTGCGTTATAAGGGGGGTGTCGCTGTAGCTTGCAGCCTGCAGCAGCCAGTCCGTTAAGACGCTTTTTGTCTCCAGAACCCCCAAAAACTTTGCAGTAATGAGTTACATGTGTCCATCGCATCACAGCCACAGCCATACAGCACAGCAGCGGTTCTGTTCTTTAACTCTCCACCCTTAACGCCCTGCAGGGGGACAGGGGTCGCGAAGGCTGCCCAGTTAGCCCCAGCATCCGGTGGGTGATTGTTGGTACAGGTGCTAAATAAATCTGCAAAAGCTGACTGCAAACCATCCCTCCACATGAGGCGGCTAATTGGCCGAGAGGAGGCGTGATTGATGCTTCTGACCATCTCGCACTCGGTCGCCATTGGAGGTTCCTGCTGCGACGTCCAACACTCGTAAACAACAGCCCAGACCTCTCTCCTTGTCACTGTGGCTGTTGAGCCACACTGAGCACCTCCAAATGAATACCTCAACACACCGTACATTGCTGTAAATATCTATTCAGTCCTGCACCCCTGTGCTAAATAGATGAAGTTCCACCCAACAACATCTCCCCCTTGTGAAATTCAATGAAATTCTATTTTCTTTGCACAGAAATTCTATCCAGTTAATAGATATTTTTATCTGACCAGGTAGTTTTGACAGATTGAGAAATGAATCCATTACCTGAATTTCTAATAACATTGTTGTAGGTTCCGACAATGCATGTGCTGTCCTATCCGATTCAGACATTCCCGGGGGGGTCTCTTGGGTACCCCCCAACAAAAGCACCATCATGGAAACTCTCATCAGTGCCACTTGTATAAGGGCGAGTTCCATTATGTGACTGCATATGGAGACACTCTGCTAGACGGCAACAGATAACCCGAGGCAGGATGTGCTGCTCTCAGGGTGTTTAAAAATGTCCGCGCCTCTCGCCACTCTCAAGAACCATTTTAATAGCTAGACATTAAATGTATCATAAACTTGCAAATAACAGAAGTACATATATTGTTCCTTTACGTTCCTGTTCAAATGTGTCTACTTTTACACTAACAAGTGATGAAAATAAAAGACATAACAACTATACAATCATATAGCGCATTTTTTCCTGTCACCCGTCATGTGGTTCGTAACGAACAGTTATACTGAGCACCAACTTTGTACTGCTTTCAAGTTGACGTGAAATGTAGATCCTCACAGAAGTACTTTATTTTATGCATTTATTTTGCGTTTCTTAAGACCGTAAATGTCAGTGATTCGAATTAAGAGCTAGTCATCGTTTTATTTCTAAACTCCAACACATAAATTATTGTGATATGCAATGATTTTGAACAGACTTTTATCAAATACACACTAATTTGTACACAATCTTCTAAGTTTTTATATGCAGTATTATATATATATATCAGTTACATCAGAAACGCCTGAATATGTTTAATGTGTAAAAACGCTCCCCACGTGTATATTTTGTACTAAGTGAACGTGAACTGTACTGCTTGTCTAATAAAATAAAATATGTAATATATCTTTATTACAGTCATCATAACAGATTAATAATGCGCCTTCCAGTAAACACAGCATTTTCGTAGAATTTAACGGCAGGCTTTTACACTGTATTTTCGGCTGACATAAATAACTCCTACCTTTTATTCTCGGAGAATCCTACCGCTGTTGGTCTGAACACCATTCCGATGTAATTTTCTGAACATCGCAGGAGGAAAAAATGGTCAACATTACGGGTTTAGTCCCTAAAGGAAAATTTCCCTGAAGGAAATCTGCTAAGTTGTTTTAATTAAGATCGCAGTCTGTTTCATCCCAGACCATAAGAGAACAATATTGTCACAACCTCGAGCGTGTGAGCATCTCAACCTTCATTGTCCAGGTGTTTGCAGTAATTTCAGCTTTCAAGTGGTGATGTTTATTAATATGTATTTGAGATTTAAAAACATATGACAGACCGCATGCCACACACTACGGCGTTGCTTAAATAGTTCCCTTAGACTGTCCTTCAGGGCTGCATAAGCGATTGCTGCGGGATCAATACCCGAGCGGGGACGGAGCGCCTTGTCTTCTGCGCGTCGAGCGAGAAAAGGAAATGTGTTTCAAAGCCTCTGCAGAAGAGAGAAGCCAAATGGGATTTTTCCTAAACAATTCGGGGCCATTAAGAGTCAGCCCACTGAATAGCTCCCCAAATATAAAACCCATTTAGAGAGGAAATAGGCAAGGGATATAGTAAAGACGTTCAAAGAGACTGCCTTTGCCTACGATGCGACCGGGTCAGCTGCCCCGCTTGGGCACTGTCACCCTCTCCCCCGACAAATCCTTATTATATAAATCTCGGTAAAGGTTCTTGATAAGAAAACGTTTTCTTGCAATGCAAAGCGATTACGTCGAACATATCCTTGATGCGTATTGGATATGGTTGTACCAAACTGCCGGCTCGTCCCGATTTCTCCTGAGTGTGAGTTGTAAAGTCACCGATCATGCTCCGGTGACAGCGTTCATCCTTTGTAATGTACTGCACTATAAAAACGGCGCTATACTGGTTACCGCCCAGGTATGCCATTATTCGGTCCCCCGACACACCCCCCCCCCCCCCAATCCCGCCACACACACACACACACACACACACAAATCCCTCTGTGCCTGTTGGGAACTGGCCAAGACTAAAACAATTACTACATGTCTGTATAATTCGTTTTTGCTTCGATATTTAAATACTAAGTGT
>JAODKF010000030.1:1054135-1071145 GCA_026779585.1 Mormyrus proboscirostris | reverse complement strand
AATATTTCTGATTCCCCCCCCCCCCCCCACACCCTGAGTCTCCTTCACCTTACCAAGCTTGATACCCAGGGGGACACTCCTGCATCACTCCCCCCGCTCTCTTGTCGTTTTCACTTCAATCAATAGCCATGAACCTCCCAAACGAAGCCGTCTGCTCCCCAAGCACTGATCTGAATTATGGGTAGGACGCCGCTCCCTGCCGGCTCATCATAATCACATTTAAAAGTTCCACGGCCTGCCCAGCTCATGCAGAAATGTGCCGTCGTGCTTCTCTTTTACCTGCAAGGACAGAGATGAGAGGCCATCTCGGATTCTGTGAACCTGCGGGTTCTTACTCAAAGGTATTACACCCAGGGCCCTGTGGGACTTAAACCTCTTAAAGTCTGAAACAAAGTCTGGTGAGTGAATTATTTAGTTTTAAGAAACAAAACCTATTTCATTGACCTGCTGGCTTATTCCTTTATACTCCTTAAAAGTAGAATCTGTCCCTGTAGGTGCCTACATCCAAGGCTGACCTGTCTTTGTGCTTTTGCCCATCCAGACTGTGCTGAAGCTTTTGGGGTTATACCCCTATTACCCAAACCTCAGAACAGCAGCTCAATGGCCTGTCCTGGAAGTGTAATGACCAGCTGTTGTCAGCTGACAAAGTGCAACCCACTTAGCACAGGGTGGGAACATGCTACATTGTACACGTGTTGCATACATTAGCGTGTGGGGCTGGGTGTTTCGTTTCAGCTCTGTTTTGCCATAATACAATAGTTTTGTTCATCTATC
The DNA here is from genome assembly GCA_026779585.1 of Mormyrus proboscirostris. Taxonomy (NCBI): domain Eukaryota; kingdom Metazoa; phylum Chordata; class Actinopteri; order Osteoglossiformes; family Mormyridae; genus Mormyrus; species Mormyrus proboscirostris. Next base: position 1,070,371 of record JAODKF010000030.1, on the reverse strand, counting down.
ACAGTGGTGTCAGTAAACAAAGCACGGGATGGGTAATACAGTTAATATAACATGCTGTTACCTAAGCTTGTAATATTTGACCAAGGAGTGACATACATCACAGCACAGCATGTGCCGCGTGCTGCCAAACAGTCATTTTTCTTTCAGGTAACGTGTTAATGGTACAGCAATGTCTGCCAATCTGAGATGGATCTCCCACCCAGTGAGCTTCTGTGAGCATGTGTGTGGCATTTCCAGCCGGTTTGTTCACCACTCGCAATGGAATCGAGAAGGGCCCTGAAATTCTAGTTCAGCTGCAAAATTATACAATTATTTATCTTTAGCTAGATTAAATGACATTCATGTGTGATTGCATTGAATTTCTTTGAATTGAAGACATTAAATTCTTCTTCCTGTCATTCCAATTTAAATTCCAATTCATCATCCTGTGGGGGGAGCGGCCAATTCAGTTCAAATTCCAATGCATTAATGCACTAATTGGGGATGAATTCACGAATGCTGGATTTTGCGCAACATAGGTTTATAGCATGTGGAGGGCGGGGCCTGCGTGAAGCCCACAAGTGATGCATGCGGTACCCAATCACAGATGGCCATCATTTTTATTCTGCGTATCCGGCAGGCGTATGGATCTGATGCTCATGATGTTCACTGTTCCCTATCTGACTCTAGGATGCAACAGCCCTGTTGCAGCTTTTACCATAGCGAAAGCTGTCACGTTGGCGGCCCGGTGTCCAACAGATGGCAATGACGTACAGGAGTAATAAGGCAGGTTGGTGCATTGAACTTCAGGCACTTAATAGACATGTTTCCTCCCTCGGAAATGTGTCGGTGAAGTTACGCAGTCACCCTTCTGACGCATCTCTGCGTGCCTCTGTTATCTGGCTCTGGTGCAGTGATTGCAGAGAGCGGTGCACATGCTGCTGCTCCGCGTGGTGACAGAGCTGTGATCTGGGCACTTTCACCATCCTGTTTCTAACAGCGGCCAGTATGTGAAAAAGCCTTTGATTGCACGAGAAGAGGTCTTTCAGCCATGTGTCGGCTCATTCACATGCCTGTATCTCAGGTGCCTGGGGAGCATTTGCGTTTTTAAAGCCCATAAATTGCTAATGGGGGTTTTGAAGGACCTTCCCCATTTCAGAAAGTCTGAGTGGCGGAAAAAAAATGGGGCGACAGCCACACTTTGTAATCTGTGTACAATGAGCCCAGAGCTCGGCAATACTCAGGCCGTGACCCAGATTCAAGGCTTTCCCCGCTGGGCTGCTTTCACAGGATCGAAAGGGGTCCTGAACCATCAGAGGATAGCAGAGATGAATATGCTCTGAATTAGAAAAAAATCTGTATTTTTGAGCAGCGTGTCAGGCGCACAGCAGTGGGATGTAACGCTGAAAAAGTGAGGCCATCATGTCCGGTGTGGGGCTCCGGTCAATTACTGTAAAAGCGGGCGCCGCTCGATGGCGGTAAAGGTCAGCTCACCTACTGTTTTCCTCCGCTAATTTTATTGAGCGTGATGAGGATCTGCTCATTGCCATTAGGGCTGACAGACAACAGAGTGCTTCTCCCATCACTCTGCGTCTCTGTTGCGATCATCGCATGAAACCCCCAAGAACGTTGGTGTCACACAGCGGAACGCGAGCTCGCAACCTCCGTGGATGACCCATTCCTGCATTTCCTATGTGGCATTCTCAGATTCCTGTTATTCTGAATCCATTCTCCGGAAGTCACTTTCTCCAATGCTCTCCAGCAGTGTACATGCCCCCATTTAGCCGGCACCGTCCGCCGGGGGCCTGAGTCTCTGCTAACAACGTGATATTAAAACACTCAAATCTGTCCATGCAGTATAAACAGGCAATATCTGTTCAATAAACAGACACTGAAGAAACTTCATTACTAATAATTATGTTTAATTTCCGTCATTTATATTGACCCAGCTCTGATAATGGCCCCTGTGTGTCCTCAGAAACTCTGTCCAGCAGTTTTACTGGGAGCCACTAGGCTAAATTAAGACAGGCAGTTTGCTACCCCCCCTCCTCGCAGGATACACTTTAACCCCACCCTCACTCCCCACAGGCCGGCTCAGCGAGGCAGACCTGACAGGTGTGTAATGGGGTTGCTGTGTGGTGCACGCTAAACAGGAGGGGGCTGAAATCAGCAGGCGTTTGCAAACAGGCCCTTGTGTTCGTGAGGATGCTGTGTCTGAATATATGCTACCACAGCTACAGCAGTCACTGTGGGGGGCGTCACAGGGAGGACTCAAGTCTCTGTCTGAAATTATAACCCCAGGCCATTATTTTTAGGATTTTTTGGCTGTTCGATGGTGAGTCACCCATCATGTGTTTCAGATATTTTCAGATACTCGATCACTCACCCGGACTTGTTCCTCCGGCCCTCTATGCATACTGCCTTCTTCCATCTCAGGCTCACACAAGCAGTGCAGGGTCCTGCTAACTGCACTGCCTACTGCTATGAGTGTGTAAAGCTGCTGTCTATAAGAAGTCTCACAGACACTTGACTGTGTTAGATTGCAGGTCTGATTGGAGCTAAGGTGCTGATGACTTAAGGATGAAACAGCAGGTCCTTCTTACTTAAAACAATAGTGAGGAGTCTGACAGAAACACCCCCCCTCTGCTGAAACTTAACGAGTGATTGGCACGTTGAAGCATCCTGGTGTTCAAGAGTGACTGGGGGGAGAGGCAGCTCCTGGATGTTTACTTTGTCTCTCTGCGCTACACCCTTCTCATGCAGGAACATCATCCGAGCAGAGGTGGATAGTTCAGGTCCAGAAAGGAAAAATCCAGAACAATATTTTATTTCAACCGGTCAGTTGAGTTCTCTGTGACTGTGACACTTGATACTCAAGTGGTCAGCTGAAACAAAACCCTGGCCTGGGGTTTTTCTTTCTGGACCTGAAATGTCCTGCTCTTCCTATGAGGAAGCAGCTGTCCCAATCTTTTAGCTTGTTATTTGTGTTGACTCACCCCTCAATGTTTTGCACCCCAAAAACCCAAAGCAAGGCCCCATTTCATCCTCCCCTGTTCCACCCCCCCCTCCACCCGATCACCAGGATCCATTTGCAAGCTCTATTCGCACATCCCACGGGCTAGCACCTCTTTGACCTCCCAATTCTCAGCATTCCCCGTGCCAGATCCACACGATATTGGCTATTGAATGGTGGCACACATCCGATTAAGGCCCAGGCTTTTGCTCATGTCGGTGTGAACTGAGACGGCTACAGCTGAACCTGTGGCCCCTTTCCTTGACTATCTGTACATATGGAAGTCTAGAGAATCATGGGGCTGCACTGTGTAGGGCAGTGTTTCCCAACCCGGTCTTCAGGGACCTTCAGACTCTTGATGTTTTTGCTCCCTTCCAGCTTCCTGCCAGAAGCAGGAAGCAAAAATATGGACTCTCTGGTGGTCCCTGAGGACCAGGTTGGGAAATGCTGGTGTAGAGGATGGGTTCTGTCTGTATGAGTGTGGGGACTCTGCATGTCCTCCACATGTTGATGGCTCCTGTAGGAAATCTAGAGGATTGCTGATAACGTGTGATTTTGTAAGTGTGTGTGTGTGTGTCTGTGTGTCCTTTGAATGACTGGGATCCCTTCCAGGGTCTCCCCTACCTTGTGCCTGGTGTTTTCCGGAATAGACTCCAGGAACGCTGTGTGCCTGTATTGGAGCAGTGGTGAGGGATGACTGGATAGATGAGTGTGCTTGTACAAGTGTATGAAATTTGAGCCCAGTATTAATGCCCGATGTCCTACCCACACAGACGGTGCCCTTGGACAGGGTGATCGACAAACCCCTTTGAGTTACAGAAATGCTTCTGTCGATATCCACAAGCGTCAGCGGCACAAAGGCTCACGTCCACATTTCCCTGAGAGCATCCAGCACCTCTTTGAAGTGATTCATGGGCTCATTAGCAGTTCCCTCTATGGTTTGTTAACTTGTTGTTCCAGAGATTAATTTTGGAGATGGAGGGGCGGGTGCATCGTGGGACAGGAAGCCAGAGAAATGTACGACGTCTTAAATAAAGGAAAATGGACTGCGTTTGTTCTCTGGGGTCTTTCGGAAGTCAGTCACAGCTTTTTCCTTTCTGGAATCTTCACAAACTGTGGATGAGGAATCCATGTCATACTGACGTGGCCATGTCCACCAGCTGTCCTCTCTGCCCCAGGGCATCTTCAGATATGTTTCAGGAATGGAGCAGAAGTGAAGGACCAAAGGAGAGCCTCCATTGGGGGCAGGTATCACTCTGCTTTCACTTGGTCAGCATGCCAAGGACACGGTGCTTTTAAATGTCAAGGTTCGGGCAGAGCTTTTAAAGGAGCTCTTAACACAGAACCTGACATTCCACACATTGCTACTCACTTCCTTACAGTCACAGCCTTGAGGGACAGTGATCCTTTGCGAAGACGGCACAGGAAACAGAAACCAGCGTGAAACAAGTACACCATAAATTTCAATTTAATACATACCCCCCCCACAAGTCCCACTCGCATCCAGTTTGTCACAGAGAGCGGGTGGGGTGTGGAACGACCCTCAGTGAGAGCTGACAGTCTATCAGTTATATTAAATTAGCAGAAGATTGCATGCGATGTGTGTTTCCGTGGTAATCCTGACTGGAACTATGTGATCAGAGGTGTGGTGATGGGATTCTTCCAAACCAGAGGTGGAGATTTCAGGTCCAGAGAGTACAAATCCAAGATTTTGTTTAAACCAACCAGTTGAGTACAAAGAGTCAGTCACAGAGTACTTAACTGATTGGTCAAAACAAAATCTTGGTCTGGATTTGTACTTTCTGGACCTGAAATTCGCACCTCTAGTTCACACAGACATTTATATCAGGTTTCTGTCTGTGGGTGATTACAAAACCTCTGAATAGGTAATATAGTAACAGCAGCAACTTTCAACAATAAATGCAGGTCACATGATGCCTTTAGAATTTAGCCAATAAATATAATTGCTGATGGTAAGGTTACTTTTTATACATTAGAGAATATGTAGCAGCTGGCTCCAAGCTTGGCATAGACCTTGAGACTCAGAGCATGTCTCTCTTTTCCATGGCCCAGCTGGTTTTGGTTTATTGCCAATAAGCTTTTCAATAGTAAGCCAGCTGGGCACCAGCAAGAAAATGGCTGCCAGCTAGTGGAATCCCCACGACAAGTGAAAGCAAATTCTGGCCCATCGCTGTCTTTCTGCTTCCTGCCAGCTTACAAAGTCGAACCCAAGAACCTGAACTTCACTGTGGTGCTTTAACTGACTCTGTGTACCCCTGCGCACACACAGATGGTGTCTGGAGCTCCCTTTGGATTCGCATGTGAACGCACCTGGAACGCAACGGCCTGAAAACCCCCACACCTTTCCGAAGTAAAGGTTACATGTTCTGCTAATGGGTCCAATTCATGTCTTTTTTAAGCATAAGATCATGTTAAGTGCAGTGCAGTGAGATTAACATTGGCACCCACCTGCAAGGCTTGACTGTTTTAGGAAGGTTAGGCTTTAGACAAATGTGCTGAGTCCTGTTTTCTTGAGGAGGGGAGAGTCTTAATAGACAGTCCAAAAAAATATAAAAAACCCAGAAGGCTCTCTTTAGGGTGGCCCTGAGGTCCATAAATGTGAAGGCATTGGGTGTTCACAGGTAGATAGTTCAGGTTCAGAAAATATAAATCCAGACCAGGATTTTGTTTGTACCAATCAGTTGAGTACTCTGTGACTGTGACTCTTTAAATTTAACTGGTTGGTTAAAACAAAATCTTGGTCTGGATTTGTACTTTCTAGACCTGAACTTTCTAGCTCTGTGGGGGATACACATAACAGACCTTGAACATGCCACCCTATGCTCCTACTCTGCAGAACATGGATTTGCGGTGTCTGTAGTTACAGAGGAATCAGCATCTTTGACGTGTGTTTGCCTTGATGTTACACTTTTATCAGTAGACGCTGGGTGCTGATCCACTCCATATCAATGACTACACCTCCATGCTGACAGGCATGCCCTCATTCAGTCAGGGCTCGTCTTCTAATCATTATTTCTGTCACAGGTTGGGTGGGTGGGGCTACCGTCAATATGTGTTGTTCCTATGTCAGCGCAAACCTTGTAATTGAAAAGTATGGAGAGTCAGAGCCACAGCTGGACACACGCTGGGAAGTTTCCTGTCTGCATAAACATGCGCAGAGCTGTGTCGTTTGCCCACTGTATCCTGATGCATGTCCGCATGCATGCTATGCTATGCTCCTGTGGGTCCTCATTTGCTGGAGATACCGGTGTTCTACGTCGATATGCATGGATCATCTGAAGGAAAATAGGGCATATCCCATATGGTATTGCATATGTATTGAAGCAGTTCGCAGTCCTGGTAACTTGGAACATGAAAATTCAACCTCCCACTCAAAAAAGTACTATAGAACAGCTGAACAGAAGGGATTGGTAATGCAAATTTATGCAAGTGAATGCTAATTCTGCTAGCATTTGATGCTAACATAACATGGTGATTCTGAAAGATCTGGTATGGATCCAAACATGTTCTTGGTCTGTCCTTTTCTGACCCCCTTTGGGCTATTTGCTAAGCCCCCCCCCTCCACTCTCACTAGCAGGACACAAACTTCATGGCTCTTGTCTGGAGGTGCCAAAGCTGGGGGGTGGGTGAAGAGTGCTGCTGCGACACTTGTCATGGGCGTTTTAATTACCCGTCACTCCCCCTGAAGCAGGGTCCCTTCAGCCTAACGCTTCAAGTGGCACTTTCACCTCCTATTATTTTTGTTACTTTTTTTGACTACATAGGAAAAAATGACCTTCAGTGTGTCAATAGAGACCCTGTCTTTGCGCTCAAATTCGAAAATGCCATATGTTGTTCTCTGTGCTTGCTCATGCAAGGTTTATGTTTCTATTTTTAGACGTAAAAGAATGAGCATTCTTCAAGTCTCCTTTCTTGGGGTGTGGCGTGGTTACAGTCGAGCAATATTAGTGTTTCACTAACAGCCCGGAATCCTCATGGATGGGTCTTAACACTGCAGATGTGAGCATGGCCAGATGCCTGTTATAAAATTCTAATGCAGTCAGAAGAGATCAGGGTTTTAACCTCAGTCACCGTGAGTTTCCTAAATGACACCGGGATTTCCCTTGACATGGAGCCTCTTAACTAAGGCCACCAATTTTTTCATATTTAAGGCTCTTAAGTAGCCAATAACATCACAGTCCATGCTGGATGTGTGATCTTCTGTCTATTCACAAATCCTCATTATGACTGACAGGATAACGAGGGCCCACGGAACATGTTTTGTTCCGCCGGTGTTTGATCAAGTTCTCTGTCATTCGCAGCAGGCAGGTGCACTTCTTGTTTGTCTCGTAGCCGACAAAGAGTTTTCTTCACATGGTTATGGCGTCTGGAAATTAACGAATCAGATTCAGCTCCTGCTGTTAACAGGACAGGATCAGGAGGTTGCGTTTGCAGGCCAGTTGTAACCTGAGCTGAAATCTAAATCTGTGATGATGAGCTGTTAACATGGTATAACTATCAAAGCCCTTTCCAATTCACACACCGACTGGATACGTTACACACAAAAGAACCCTCATCATCTGTCTCTGCATTCAGCATATGTATAACTACAATATAATTGTAAAACATATAATTATGATGTTTTTTTGGGCTTGAAATACAGTATTTTTGTAACTGGCCTCAAATAAACCAGCACAACACATGATGTTCTGATTAAAGTATGTGCATAGTAATCATGACACTATACTTGTTGTAGTAATAACAAACTTCTGAATATAAACCAGTTTGCAGAAGTGTGTATTTAAACAAATAGTAACCACAGGAAAAATGCTTTGACCAATCTTTGACTGAAAACTAATTACATGCCAAGTAAACTAGAGCAATACAGCATAGCTGCTTGATTTAATTACTTCAGTGTTATACAAGTGGTAAGCGTAGTAGGCATTATAAGAACGTCGCACAATGTGTAAAAGATGGCTTTTTAAAGCATGAAAACAGGCAACTTTTCTAAGAATACCTCAGGGCTCATTAAATGTGTCTCGGTAATTCCTGAAGATTGATCACAAAGTCTTCTAGTGATCTCGAAATCTCCCTCTACTAGTCCCTCTGTTAAAAGGCATATTGTTGTCAAGGTAACAGTTCACCTGTATCAGTTCTCATGCCAGGCCACATCCGCCCAGTTGGATTCTGACAGTCTCGTTATTAATTTAAGAGGTCTTGGGTAGTGTCAGTTTGCATCACTCCGCATAGCCATATCAGGTCATAATGAGTCCTCTAACACCTCGGGGTACACCTGTTGTGTTGCTTTGTTGCTTTTTAAATGATGACCTGTTGCTATGGTGATATATGATTGACAAGACAGGTCTGCTCGATCGAAGACCTCTGCTATAAATCGACGCTACTCCACGATGGGGCGGGAGGACCGAGCACCACTGGGGTGAGAGGAAGTCTTCCCAGTCCGTTATGTCACAAGAGCAATTACGCAGCAGTTATGCCCCCTTCCCCATAGGGCCCGGCGGGTGATGGATAGAGTCCAGCAGGCCTTGCTGACCCAGCTGATGATTTTTAAAGCCGCTTTTGTATGTCCTCAATGAAACCTCCCCGCCAGGTGATGAATGGACTTGCTTTACATTTTCATTTCCTCGAGGTTTTACTCTCATACATCATTTATCAGAAAGCGCTGGTAGAAAAGCAGAGAAAATATTAATTATCAGTCTTATTCCATTTGCTCATTAAGGATATTGGCTTATCGCAGCGGAACTTGTAACAGCGGTAATGTGTTCTGGTAGAGTAGATCTTTAAAGGTTTCCCTCCTGACAGATGCAGTGTGGGAATTAAAAGGCTGATTTATAGATCCAGCATGGACTTATCGCTGTCTTACATTAACTTTCCAAACTAGGAAGAGAAGACAGCCGGTTTTGCAACAATTGAAAAGCCTTGTATTACTTGTTATTAATTGATAGCAAGTCATACTTTGTTGTTTGTTGTTTGCCGAAACTGGGACAAAGGTGTTTATTAAAATAATCATAAATAAAATAAGATTTAATTTCAACAAGATCAAAACATAAAAAGTTTTACAAGTAACATGCTATGAAGTTTAAGATTTGGGGTTTTCCAGTGGACAAGTATGGAGAGATGAACAAGCATGTAAAATTCGGTTTGTTGAAAGAGAGATCCACATTCGTGAGATTATGAGGACATTAAAGGATTGTTCCATTATTGGGCTCAACTGATCTGATTATGGGACAGTTCCAGTCATTGTCATGTAGGAGATGTGGATACCCTGGATACCCTGTGCCACGGTATATCAGCGATATGACTACAGACGTGGTCTCCTGACTATAATTCTCCCATACACACACACACACACACACACACACACACACACACAAACACTGGTAGAAAATAGGAAATCCAAATACATAACTTCCTGTACATATGTGAAGACTCTCCTCAATTGTCACTTTAATACTTTTTCAGCCCATTTAGGTCATGTACAGATATATGGTTGAATTAGTTTGCAGAAAACCAGCTGGGAAGCATTACTAGAACGTAATCGACAGGTTCAATATTCAAAAGGCTGTTAAAATACAAATGTGGCGACGAATACACACATTCCCATTGAGCTTTTATATCTGACTATTAGTCATTTTAGTCATTCCATTTTTCCTGGAAAAAAGTTAATTCACTTGCCTTTTTATTCATGTCTTTTAGAGCTTTTCCTAAGATTTTCCTAATAAAGCCAAAAGTCAAATCAGCACTAAACTTCACTTCACAAAATTTATTTTGCAGCTACCTAGAGGACTTGAAAGAAAGGTCTTGAATAGCTCTGTAGCCATAAATTAAATCTTGAATTAAACTGCTTTGAGTGAAGTAAAGGAGAATTTTTGCGCTTTCTGTTGAAATAATAATATGGCCGCGTTTCCATTCTGCAGCGGACGCTTTCTGTCAGGGAACAAATCATCATAATTGCTTTGCTTTTCCAATCATGTCTCCTCTTCCTCACAAACCTGCCCAGTCTTTATTCTCTAAGAACAGGTACATGCTCAACCTCCTCCAATAAGCTGTCACATTAAAAAGCCGGAAACCTTTTCATCTGTGCAGTCTCCTCGCTGCGTTTTTCTGAAGCAAATTAAGATTGCACCCAAAAAAGTTAACAAATGGGCCTTGCATGCAGACTCTAATTACCCTGCCAGTTTCTAAGTTGTCTGAGAAAATTGCATATCAAGTTGAGCACTGCGAACAGCACGTTTTTTTTTTTTTTCTGTAGGAGCCTGATTTGTGCCATGACTGAAAACGTGGGCCTTTTGTGATTCTAGGAGCCATCCTCATCAAATATTGACCCTTTTTCTTGGTGCTGATGCTCATCCCAGGCCTTAAACCACCAGCGCATCCCGCTGAGGTCTGCAGAGAGGCTCTGTACTGTTGTGGCGTGAGGCTGCTGCATGGTGATGCATATTGCTGGCAATGGGCTAAACCGCAGTTATCAGTCTGTTATCAGGACTCTGAGTTCAGATCCTGGGTTTGGATTGCTGGTGTTCCACTACTGAGGGTTAACCCAAATGGTATTGACAGGAGATCTCCAGCTGCATGAATCAGGAAGCAATCTTACTTGGGTTTGGCATATAATCAAAGGTGGAATTTCAGGTAAAGAAAGTAAAAATACAAAATTGGTCCAGATTTTTACTTTCTGGATCTGAAATTTCCACCTCTGCATATAATAGTTCAAATCCCGCAACTGTCTTGTTAACTGTAAAAGAAAACACGCAGTTCTCATGACAAATGATGTAATATTGTGTCAGTAAATGGAATGACACATGACAACCTGCTTATATAGTATAATAACCATTTTCATGTTAATTACAAATACGCCTGTATATCAGAGGGCCTGACTGAAACTCTGGGATGTTTGGGTGCCTAATTAATGTACTTTGAGCAGGCAGCTGCGGTAATTAGAAAATGGAATGAATTCACCTTCTCAAATGGGCCAAAGAACTCAACGTGCATAAAAATCTGAACCGGAGCCACGGGACAGAGGCAGATGAAAAATGGCATGGCTGCCTTAAACGGGAAATTTGCCTCGGATGAGGAGGTAAGCGGGTTGTCCTTTTCTGCCTTGAAAATGCCAAAGGCGCCAGCCGGATAATGACGGATGTCTCAGGTGCTGATGTCTCTCATGGGCTGTTCCATTCGGCGTAAAGTGGCGCCATATAAAATGTCATCCCATTGCTCCATTTATATGCTATTATGTGATGGCCCACAGTGCTTAATACACACAACTGCTGCTACCGCTACTGCAGATACTATTGTTGTTGTTGTTGTTGTTATACAGACGCTCCTCTACTTTCAACTTACGAACTTTCAGACATACGAATGCAGAGGACTATAAGAACAAATTGTGTACGTTGGGCTCCTGTTTCCTGTCCGCAACATATTTTTTTTTTCTGCACGCCAAGTCTGCCTAGTCTGCCGTCTGGCCAATACTCCCACCGTGGAGCAGCGTAGCCTGCGTACTCCCAGCATCCTAGTCCTTAGTACTTGCGTATACCCTTAAAATGACTTACGAACATTTCAAGTTATGAACGGCCATTGGGAAACATATCTTGTTCGTAAGTAGAGGAGTGTTTGTAATGTATAACAATAGAAGAATGATATAAAGGAAAAACAATGATTCAGTTTTGATGACAGTCATTTTCATTATGAATTAAGTTTCACACTATTTTCCTGGCCTTGGTGCTGGCCTGTCTTCCTGTCAACCCCCCACCCCCATCCCCCCCCCCAGTCTTCGCTTTGTCTCTTGTGCAGTGCCACCCCCTACATGAGAACCTCCTGTAAGCTCTGCATGAACAGGTGTGCTTAAAGGTGGCCATAATCTTAAGATAAAATCGATAGAGTCCATTTCATTTTAGCAATATGAAGTAGTATAAGCCACAATGGCCTGGGTCCGCAGGGCGGAGTTTTTCCATTTGTTCTGATCACTGTCTGTGATTGACTGACATAAGTGTGACGCTGCAGAGTTGGTCAGCAGGATTAATTAAGCAGTTATGAGAAAGCTTTGCATCGCACTGCGCGTATCTGTAAATAGTGCAAATTAATATAGGTATTCGTGTATTTATGTTAGAAATAGTAAGTGTTATAACTGTATCATTTTTGCTGTTGGAGTGTGTGTGCTTCAATAGTGTGTAACTGTGAGCAGAGCTGGTCCAGAGAGAAAAGTCCAGACCGAAACTTTGTTTCAACCAACCAGTTGAATAGTTACTGTGTCTGGTTGGTTGAAACAAAATCTTGGTCTGGATTTGTACTGTCTGGACCTGAATTACCCAACTCTGACTGTGAATGAGATGTAAATTGCTGGCTTCTCTGTCTGTATTGCTCCTGGTATTAAACCAATAGTAGCTGTTGGTTTAATAGTAGAGAAACGTGCATTTTAAAAGATCTTTTATCTCCTTTGTTGCAATGATACACACGCTCACTACAGTACATTTATTTGCACTTTCTATATGAGTCTGCTGCATTTAAAACATTCTGCACCCTCTACGGTGGAGTGACACAGAATGAGCAAGGTCACGATGTCATTTGATGGATGCAACAGATTATTCGATTTTAGTCTGCACGTTTGAGGTACACGGCCTCCAAAGGTAACAAGGCAACGACGCACTGACACCGCAGTGCACCATGATAAAGGGTCCCCCTGAAACATCAACCACACATTCTACTTCATTTGACATCCTTCGATGCAAATTGTCCCATTTTGTGTTGTTGGTAAACTGGGTCACCATTCATGAATTCATAAATAATTAGCACATTTCTAGAGGACAGACACACATTTCCCAGCTGTTGGAGTGATTTGTTTTGGCAGCAACACACACAACTATGATGCAGTCTTCTGCTCATTCTTAGCTGGCTTCATTTTGTGACCCAAAACCATACTTAAACTGACCCAAAGTTTAACGGGTGGCTGGTGGTGACAGCGGGCACAAGAAGAGTGACAGAGACATGGGCGTGGGCACCAGAGTGCAGTCACAGCTCTTCGAAGTGCATCCTTTTTCCTGCACCGATACTCGCCAACACCGTTCATTTTGTCTCTTGGAGCTTGAATTGCAGCTCCTGTGATTGTAAGACCGCTGGGAGTTCTTTGAAATAATCCTGCATCTTGGGCACAGGCTGTGACTTACGCATCATTGCCTAAAAAACATAGTCAATAGCTTTCATCCATGTCGTAATGGGTATATCGATTTTACATGTTAAAAAGTATTAAAGCAAACCATTTAAAGCAGGCCGACAGGAGAGGCAGAGCTCTGTTTCGGAGAAATAATCTGCTCCATTGGCACAAAGGAGACAGCAGTGATCCATTGTAGAGTTGTAAGTAAATGGGCCAATAGCAATAAGAGCCAGTCAATCTAGGTTTATCTTTTTGTGTCTGAGAATATACTCCAGGGATACCAGTAGTACTGTCCACATCCCAGTCTGCAGGGGCTGTAATCAAACAGCTACAGTATAAGGGCTGACTAGCACTACTGTGTGGTAGTTGGGCGGGGGGGAGGGGAATTTTGTGTAAAACTGTAGAATGTAGCTGCTGGCTTGAGACAGGGTTGTACTGTCCCTGAGTGTGGTGCTGTACCTGGGTCCCTTTGGGGAGACTGAGATAGATCTGCGTTATTAGATAAGATGCAAAACCATCAGCCATGTCCCACTGCTTCTGCTATTCATCTAGAGGTGTTGGTGTTACCCAGAATCCCCAGGGGCTCGGCCCAAGCAGATGAGGAGGATATTTTTGAGGAGCATATTTTTGAATTTACGACTCAGTCTTTACACTACACCAGAGCGCTATTTCCCTCTCCATTTATGCGATTGTAACTCTGAAGAGTTTGTAGACACCCCCACCCCTGTGTGGCAGGGAAAATGAGGGGACCAAGGGGAAGGCGGGGCAGATTGTGGATTAGTGTGGGCGGCACCCAATCAGGACGGCTGGTTTATCTGTTCAAGATGCTTTGGTTTGCGAGGGAGAACGCTGGCCCTGGTGTGTTATTTCCCCTTCACTGTGAGCGATAAGGCGTGCTGAGTTGGGGGTGTGATGGTGGGGAGGGGGACGGGACGTGAGGACAGGGACACCGGGCCATTTGAAAGAGGATAGCAGGTTTGTTTGGGATAGTCTATCTTTTCACACATTCATTAGACAGTGCAGCCTTCATTCTTCTGCAGGAAGAGAAAAAATAACTAAAGTATTCAGGAACAGAGCACACAGATCTTTCATTGTTATTCTTTCATTTTGCAAATAGTTCCTTGAAGGTTTTGATACATAATTTAAAAATGCATATTTTTTCATCTTTACACACTAGTTTGATCTAGCGGAGCTATAGTGCCGCTTTTCAGATCAGTTTAGAACGTGTCAGTTTGTTTTTGCGTATGATGAATTAACCGCTACAGGAAAACAGGTGCAGACAAACTAACAGTCGCTGTAGCAATGAGAGCTAATGTGGGCTATTTGTTATTGTTTTATAATGACACATTTAGATAAATATCCTGCCTGCTCTTCCATTGTCCTGCTACTTCAGGTTTGTTTTCCCAACACATTGCCACTGCTAATCTATTCTAAATATAATCCTCGCTTCCAACTACCAAAGTGTCCCACGGGAAATCGAGTCTGTGTCCCGGCTCCGATGAAGGACCACGGGAAAAACAGAGCGCTATCACATCCTCGGGCACTTAGCGGCAATACTGGGATACCGCTAATTAAGTGACGAGGCTGCTTGCACGCTGGTGGTATTACAGTTACATCTTCCGCGGGGTCGAGGTTCTGTTGCCAAGCAACCATTTCTTATTTGTCCTGATCCAGGACTACAGTAGGTCCTTTTGTGGAAGGGTGACATCTAATTAATTTACTAATTAGAATATTTTAGCATAATAAGGATGTTATATTTTTCATGATTTTATGGCTGTAAACATTCAGAAACCATTTTATTAGCTGTAACTCAAGGCAGTTGTGTAGGAAGTTGAGTGGTCTAAACTCTAAAAGCTATTTCTCATGTATACCTCAGCCCCCACAGCCTTGCTACATTAACATAGATATATCTGTAAGCTTTTACGGACCTCCAATGTGGTGTGAAGTAAAAGGAGGGTGCATTAGGGGTAGTTAGCATTCCTGCGTGTAAACATAAGCTTTCTATGCACTGTACAGGTAATTGTCTTTCTATCACACGGTCTAATTTAAAATTGTCACACAAGGGAACACCATCCCAGTGCCATCTCAGCTGCACATGCCACAGAGGGTCTTATAGTGAACAAATACTCGAGGTAGTCGGTTATGTGACCGATCAGTAGGCCAGTCGCTAGTGTGTTCTGCTAATGGGACAAATTTCTCTGAAGGTCAGATTAGGAATCTGTTTACCACGTGCGCCTGCCTGTCCTCTCTTTTAAGGCACCGTTAATGCTTCCAGGTAGGATTAGTCACCAGATCGTGACCGTTTGTGTTTTGTTAGTGCCGTGCAGCTTGTTACACAGCCATGCTTTCAAGTGGCTTGACAAAATGAGGGTCTTAAGGAGACCAAAATGGACCAAGAAGCTGTTTAATGCATATCAGAGATAGTGGGTGTGCCTGACACCAGGGCAGAAGATTCCAGATATCAGGTTGAAGGGATCTTCTAGCTGTATCTTGTTCTTGGGTTGCATGGTGAACCGTAAACTGAGTGCAGTAAGCCAAGCCTTTGTCACTGTTTGAGGCTGAACCGCTGGGCTAGAAGGTGATTGGTGGTGTTTTGCCATGCTGAGGTCGGTTAAAACAATTAGATATGCTGAAAGTTGCACATATTTGCTCTAAAAACAGTTCCATGCAATTCCCCCCAAAATAATTCAATTAGTTAGCGGACCTACCCGCACTTTCTGGGGATTAGCCCTGGGGCCAGTATATCAGGGCTTCACTAAAGTTACATCTCAAAAGGAATCAGAGCAGTTAATAAGCAACCCAAGCTGAGCAATGTCCCCTTTCCAGCCGCGGTCATACAATAAGCTGACTGCCTCATTTAGCTGTTTATTGGTGCATCATTTACTTCATTCTCATTTCTCATAACATTGTGGGGGGGGGGGGGTATATGGTGGCCATTTTAATTGGTCTTTCCTGTTTGTCAGAACCCGGTGAGTTTTGCATCAGATTTCGTGTCACGGCCGGCTTCCCACAGGCTCCCACCCCCCCAGGACACCAGTTCCCCCCCCCCTCCCCCCACACCCTTCACGCCGCTTCTGCTCTG
>JAODKF010000030.1:1034459-1054035 GCA_026779585.1 Mormyrus proboscirostris | reverse complement strand
AATTTCTCACACCAGGGAGATGAATCCTGCTTTAATAAACTTAGCATTCATTACAAGGGGAGTACATTGCTGTCATCTGGGGGCTCAATTTTCTCATCTCTTTTAAACCTAATTGACTCAGAAATCAATTTGCGGCTCCCGGAGAACAGCGCCGACCCACCGCAGAAGAAAAAGTTATTTTACCGACGGCCCCAAGTTTATTCGACATGTTACAATCCGAAACACAAGTGTCCACGTTGGCATGGAGTGCTGCGCTTCAGAGTCTGTAATCGCCAGCCTGGAAAGTCGGCCCCCTCCACCATGAAAGAGACTGCTTGCCTCACAGAGGCTGTTTTGCATGAGGATTCCATTATAGAGATGCACCAGTCCGATCCACAGGAAGACATTCAGGGGCCAGAATCCTGTCACAATAGCTGCTCTCTGCAATCTTTAAAACCAGCAGCGTAGTCAATAGACATAAATGAAATATAAATTCTGAAGGACTGTTACTTACTCTGGCAGTTACTCTAGCCTTTCTGTATTCTGGCCCGCCGTTAAGCAGATTAGACAAAAAAAAAAAACCTTGTCTGAGTTCAAGTAACTGGAATTAAACAGCCATCCTTAAGGAAATGTGTCGGCCTCAATGGCTTATTTGGAATTCTTAATGTCGCCATATTTCATTTCTGCGTATTTCAAAAGTGTAACAGTAAATTAAAGGAACAGGGGATGAAAGATTTTTTTTTTTTTTTGCTCAAGGTAATTCAGTCTGCATTAAATTGGATATGCAGTAATTCCTCTTACGCTTAGAGGTGGGTGGTGATTAGAAATAATATCCATGTAGAATTATTCCTAAAATTTATTACTGGAAAAGGAGTAATAGAGGCCTGGAGTCCATGATTAAACACCCATTTCCCTCCAATTGGATTGCTCTGGATTTTAAGCAGTTTCCGCTCAATAAAACCAACTCTGCCACACGAATGACCTGTATTGCACTAACACCCCTCCACCCCCCAAAAAGGTATCATTCAATTGCT
Source organism: Mormyrus proboscirostris (assembly GCA_026779585.1). Classification (NCBI taxonomy): domain Eukaryota; kingdom Metazoa; phylum Chordata; class Actinopteri; order Osteoglossiformes; family Mormyridae; genus Mormyrus; species Mormyrus proboscirostris. The sequence goes on along the minus strand of JAODKF010000030.1, from coordinate 1,053,022 downwards.
TTATTTCATTGGAGGGCATTGGGGCTTGTGGTAACTATTAGGGGTTTCGGAAGAGGTTAACAGTACCATTTAGCAGCCGTACTTAACGTGATTATCTCAGGTCAACATCCAGCAGAGGCTGTCGATAACGGTTAGCAAAGCCAACCTCTGAAGGCTTACAAAAGCCCCCACAGTCAGAATGCAAATGGACAGCCCATCCTGATGAACACGTCTTCAGGTCCGTTTAACATGCTAATATGCTAATATCTACCGTTCTGAAAGGGCAGCGATCTAGGTTGATTTTACATGCTAGTATGCTAATATGTCACACTCTGAAAGGGCAGTATACCTCTTTAAGTACTCTGGGATGTTGAGATGTATGGAGTTTTTCCTCCAGTGACATAATAAATTCAAATGTATCCTGACAATAGCAGCGTTAGAGGGCTGTGGGTGCTTCACCTAAAACCTGTAAGACGTTCTATGATCGTGGCAGTGAGATCTGCAGTTCCGCGGCTGCCTCCACAATTCACAACACACCTTTGGTTTGGGTGTCCATTATGCATTTATTCTAATCTGGAAACATATTTTCAGTATGGTCTTAAACAAGTGTCTGCTTAACGTGTCTTAATGTACGTGGAGATTTACAGGTTTCCTGAAGTCTTTCCCTCTCATAAGAAGCTGCGCATTTTTTACAGTAATTGGCAGTATTTTTATATTAAGAGACGCCGTCAGAAGCAGAGGGTGAATTATTTAGGACTTGTTTGGCTGTAATTAAATTCCTGTGTTATGTAACGCGGCATCAACCTTAATGGGTCTTTAAGCCATCGCGATTTCACTGGAGAATGAGGCGCATCTCTGCGGTTGTGCAGAGAGAGCAGAGTGGCGAGATGGTCCAGGCAGCCTTTTTGAGCCGGCACGTGCATGGTGGGGCAGGCAGACGTCCAGAGTGCTGTTTTTTATGTGCTTTTCCACATTGTTCATATGCTTTTCCATAACATGCTGGCACTCATGTGGTTATACATCCCGCTGGTCCATCAACATACACAGCCGGTAGCATTAGCTTGAGGTATTGTACTCTGATGAGGGCAGATGAGGGCTGCATGTTTTTTATTGCCAGGTTTAAAAAATTCAGGCTGTTTCATTTTTTTCCCCATTCTTTGTGCATTATTGCCTTCCCTGGTTCAAGCTGAGCCTTCAGTAATCCAGAGGAGGGTGCACTCAGAGAGGAGGTGCAGACATGTGAGGGAGCCGGAGGTTGGGTATCCATCCATCTATCCATTTTCTGTGACTGCTTGTCCTATTCAGGGTCACAGGGGGCCCGGAGCCTATCCTGGAGGTTATGGGTGAAAAGCAAGGAACAACCCAGACCCACACACACATGTGAAGGCATTTGCTTTTCTGATGGTGGTAATGCAAAACTAACATGGAGAAAAGCCGTGAAAAAGTCATTTCTATTCATACGACCTGAGGACAATATTTATATACCTATGTAGCTTTTACGTCATATTCATCAATCAAAACATGGATAAGGTGGCATAAATATTGTTAACCAGAAGTGGAAGGGGATTTGAACGGAAGTGTTTTCTCAAAGGTACCTTGCTTTGTTTGAGAAAAATGCAGAAAGCAAGTGTGTAAAACCCTGAACTGACACGTTCTAAATGGAAACATGTCTGTGGAAAAATCTTTAGCGCCCAGCAGCACCTGACAGTGAAGTAACCGTTTCCTTCTCCAGGCGAGAATTACAGACACTGTTTAAAATGCGACAGCTCCACTGAGCGTTAGTCTCTGAGTTACTGTGGAACAGGGAATAGCCGAGGCAGAATACTCAATAGAATAAAACGTTTTCAATTTGTAAGTCACTGTAAAAAGAATAATAAGCAGCCGTGCTGTGATCACGTTCAAAGATGATTATGAGGGCGTACTTTGATGTAATGCTGCGTATATCAACAGTCTAGAGCAATATACGTCGTATGCATGATGTAAATCCCAGCATCCCTGACCAGTTTTCATTAAATTTGCTGCTACTGCGGGGGGAAAAAACAAGATGATATTTATTGTACACTCTGGTTCTTAAAGAGGATGATTATGCTGGTCAGTTTATACCATTTGGAAAATAAATTAGTAATTGGAAGGTGGGTTATCAGGAAATATTTCCCAAATGCCATGCAATAAAAAGGTAATAAGCAGCCGGATTATTTGTAAACCGTGTCAGTTTCGGTTGAAGGATTGCAGCAACAACTAGATGTGAGTAAGACAACTAGATGTGAGTAAAAAGCACATCCTCCCGCTGGCTTCTGGGAAAAGGTGGCAGGAGCCCGGGGGTCACGTGACGAGGTGGCGGAGGTGAAGCTGGAGGAGTCGCAGCGCACGGGGAGATCAAAGGAGGATCTCGGCTGCCAGATACAGCGGCGGTAGCAGCAGCAGGAGCAGAGGCTCACATGAATAACAGTGTCCTATAGCCGCAGTCACATCAGGCAGATTGGGAAGGCGTTAACCAAGACGGCGGACGCGTGTTGTGGGCTGGCATCCAGGCGGAAAGCAGCCATCTTGGCCGGGGGGGGGGCATTCACCACATCACATACGAGATGCTTCCGTTTTCCATGGGGAGGGTTGCATGTTTTTTGGGAAAGAAGCGCGACTCTTTTTCGCAGGCGTGCTGAGGGTTCTGTGGCCCGTCCTGGTGCTTCCCAGGGCTGTCATGCTAGCTGATTAAATGTGAATTGTCTTTGGAATTAATTATTTTGTTCTCAAGGGTTTCTCCCTCACTCTGCCAGGCACATCCACTTAGGACCTGGCGGTGTGCACTGTCACGACGTTCTGCGATTGTGTGAATTATCACCATTTGTGCGAATTAAGCTGATTTGCAAAAGCAGATACTGCTTATCCTAGCCGGTCACCGTGGTAAATAAAGCATGAGAAGTAATGCTATTTTTATATTTTGTATGTTACATGATTTTATCATTTAAAAATGTTAGGGATAATGGAACATTGTATTACTGAATGCGCGTCCAGTGAATACAGCTATATTATTGTCCAGGGCCTGTGTCACATTGAAGCGTTATCTCTCTCTTATTCCATTAATGCTACTGTGAGCACGCTCCACTGTGTTCGGTCACTGATAGAGTTTTAATTTGAGGGTGAATGGAGATCAAAATGTCTGTACGGTTCCAGATAATCTGCTGTCGCGGTTTCAGTTCACAAAGGACACCCCGCTGATTGCGTGGCAAACATAATTTGTGCACGTGACATGGAAAGACCATTGATTTTAGCCTCTTTGCAGAAGGGCTTAAACAGTGTAAGATACGCTTGTGATATGCAGCGCGCCTCCATAATTGTACCTGGTCCTTCGCTGTCTCACTGAGGTCGTAAGTTTTCTAGCTGCCTACAGGGGGCGCTAAGCTGCTTTCCACTGCCGCAAAAAAAAAACAGCCAGTGGATGGTTCTGAATAATGACTGCCATACTGTGATCTTGACTGGCAGCAGTTTAACGTGTGCCGTCACTGAGATCAAGCGTTAACGCGATTTTCCTGATCTGCTGAAATTCAGGAGGTCGTCTCGGAAAGCGACGACGCCAGGCTTGAATCGTGCAGCTGGCCGAGGATCCCAAACTCTAGACATAAGCAGGAAGGAAAGTATCTAGCTCCCCTTCCTTTCAGATTCTCCCACAACACAATTTCCGTAGAATGAGGCAATGTTTAAAAACACAAAGTTATGTCTAAGAGCTTGTGTTTTTTGCATATCTTCAGGCAGTTATGTGCTCGATTGTGTCTGCAACAACTACAAAATTCACTTGTGTGATTTGGGGGTCCTTCCACCAAAGTATGTGGTTAGAGGAGATGTGTTTAAATTAGCCTCACTGCACTGGTGTGGGGGCCATATACACTGTGTTACCTGCGATAGGGTTCCTGCTCACCATATTCCTATGCTGGGTACATGGCTGGAAGATGGATGGATGGATTCCAAATATAAAATGCTCTTCTCATGTATGAAGTAATTTGCCAAGACATCAGTGTCATAATAACAGCGCCGTGCGACGTCTCTCTGTGCTGTATACAGCAGCAATGATGTCAGAAGTATGATAGGAGTTGCCGTGACAGTGGTATCACTCCTGATCTGTCATGGCAGGTGACATTATGTATTAGCTTTCTGATGTCCTTAATCACCAGGCTGCCTGCGTGTCACCTCATCGCAGTTTGGCAGCTTGCGATGTACACTGGAGTTCAAGAGCACTGCTAGGAGCTGGATCAGGGCCGAGAAGATGCCATGTGATTCTGGACACGGGGTTTCAGTTAAGCTACGCGCAACTGAGGCAGGCTGTTAAATCTGTTAAAAAAATAACCTGCCATTAACATTCTTAAAAACAATCAGGCACTTAACAAAATATTTGAATGATTTAAAGTTGTTGTCAAATAAATTATGCAAATGAGGAAAGCCAGTTAAGACCTTTTAAGTCCAAAATAAATATTTCACAGTCATCCTGAGTAATAAAAGTCATGCTGGTTTACCATCACGCATAAAGGCGTTTCAGCAGAACTAGCTGGGCTCAGGGAATTTGAAATGCAGGCTTTTCTGCAGCAACTGTTCAGGGCCATCAGAGGCAGTCAGAGACGCCACAGACAGAGGAAGGAAGTGGGTCACTCATCTGCAGCCATCTCCGGGTCTAGCCAGCGTTGCCGGGACGACCCTAGAGCGGAGGAACACCCTAGTGCTGCTGTCATGATTTTGAAATGTTTGTCTTGCTCTTTCACCAGCTTTGTCCCTCATCACTTCAGTTTATTATATACAGTATGTTCAACCATTAGTTTGTTATACAGTATGGTCAAGTATCACTTAATTATATACAGATAGCCCCTTGGTTAAGAACATCCAATTTATGAACTCATTCTTATAAATGGACTGCCATCAGGCCTGTTATATAAAAAATGTTGGTTAATTACAATGGTTCATGATAATGAACTTCACACTACTTTGTGATGCTCATGAAAACATTGCTCAGCTGTTTCTCAGCTCACAGTGCTATACAGTATGTAGCTACTTTTATTAATACTGTTCCAACTTCCCTATAAAATTGACTTAAAGACAGGCTGATGAAATGGATCTGGTCTGTGACCTGGGGACAGCCTGCACAGAATGGTCAACCATCAATTTGTTATATACAGGATGGTCAACTATTGGTTTAGTATATACAGTATGGTTAGCCATTGGCTTATTTGGTTTATTATATACAGTATATAAAATAAATTGTGAAATACATTTTACAATCCTATTAAAGTGTATTCACACAGGACTTCTAATAAAGAAGCCAGTTATTATTCATAATTGTGCAGATATGATCATAGGGATATCGCTGGGCATCTGGTACACAAAGAAAGTTAAACAAACCTACAGGACAATCTCAGGTCCTCAAGGTATCCCCCAAGGTACACCCACCCCTCCTAGGAGACGTGAGTTATCAAGCCGCAGACCAATTAATGTTATTGGGTGGTCAGTGAAAGCTGAGATGAAAACTAATTAATATTTTCAGGCCCAGTTTACATCGAGGCAGAGACGGAGCAGAATCCCGGGAGAGTGGAACAAAATCTCAGGCCCAGATTCAATTCATTAGAAAAGCTCCCGTGAGTTCGGTTTAATTACCGTGTTTGTTAACCCTTTCAGCATTTGGCTGTGCCTTAGCTGGCTGCTATCCTCAGTGCCTGGGAGATTATGTGACTGGCAGTGGATTAATGACTGTTGTTAAAATCAGCCAGTATTAAGCCAGCATGTGTGCCGTATTGATTACTCTTATTTGGCCAGTGGAATGAATAGCAGTTCATTGTCCAAGACAATAGCGTAGGGTGGCTTAGCGGGACAGCAGAGCAGTGAAACGCATCGATAGCTGCGAAAGGATACCCTGGAACAAAGAGGTACAAGCTGCACATGTTTGGACTGGTTGAAAAACCCAAAGACCAAAACACTGGGGGAACAGGTATGCACTGCTACCTTCTGTATTTTGTACTGTTTGTGGCTCTGTTTACACCCCTCTGTTTCTTATAATTATAAGATTTGCCCCAGTCATTTCAGTGTAATTGCAAGGCACAAATGTGAAAGGGATTTGAAGGGGATTGTAAGCACGACGACTAACCCCAGGGGCCCAGGAAGCAGGAGAAGAATCAAAACTCATTTATTACTCAGAAAACTGAACATATCATACTGTTCCAAAATCTCAGGCAGTTAAAGGAAATTATGTTTGAAAGAACCTTCATGTCGGTGTAAAACTTCAAAGCATGTCAAAGCATGTCAAAGCATGTTAGCGTAACCATTTCAAAACGTGTCCTAAAGTCACCCCAGTATTTGCATTAACTATCCAATATACTTGTCTTTGTTGATTCGATCACTTGCATATCACGTTTGCATAATCAATAGCTCATCAAATTATTTAATTAAGTTAAGCGAGTTGATGGGTGAAATTTATCAAACATGGAACGGCTTGGGTCCCGGGGCAGTGTTCTTCTACCATTTAGCAAGATATCAGTAAATTTTTTGGAGAACAGATGAAATTCTTGTTGTTTTTACTAGGTTACTGTTCATTTACATATATTCTAATGTTTTTTCTGAGCAAAAATCTACTTACTATCCTGATAAACAGTTTGAAACGTTTTTTCACTGCTGATGACTTTTGCTCAAATTTAGACGTCTAGACTTATCAGCAATATCATTTCCCAATCATGTTTAATATGTCTGAATAACAAACAGGAAAGTAGCGACAGGCTATCGCCACAGTAACATGCTGTGTGACAGGTTTAACGAACCTGACTGCTGCCTTGCAGGTTCTGTTAAAAGAGCCTTGGTGCCTCCTTGTTTGGTGGCAGCCTAAAACAGTGTGGTTAATCTTCATGGCAGATTGTTTTTAGAGACCCAGTCTGAGAGGAGAGCTGTCAGATAGCTACCTGTCAGTGCCGGCTGACAGGGGAACATACTGACCAAGGGCCCACGTCCTCATGTCCTCGAATCAGCTCTTGAAATTCGTCCCAGGCGCTGTTTCCAAGGCCCTCAGGAGACCCCACAGATAAGTAGGCCCGGTTTCCCAGCAACCCTGGCTCTTTTTAATGATATCCCACCAGTGTCCTGCAGGCTGGGCCCAGACCAATCAATAAGCACACAGAGGCAATGGAATACTGTAGCACCTACAGATGCAATACATATGCCGTTAATAATGTAAAATTTATGTTGCTGGGCTGACATTAGAAGGTAAAAAAAGATTGAGGGCATGAAGATCAAATTCTGAATCTATACACCCGAGATTGAGCTTGCTTGAGTAAGTGTTTGTTGCGTTTCTACAAGCCTTATGTAGCAAGTTGTATAACAACCCCAGGATTGGTCACGTTGCCCATGACATTTCACTGGCAGAGTTGCTGGGCCTAGATACACAGAATTTTAGAGGTCCAGTCAGGAATGTGTGTGGCGGTGTATTGTCAGAAGAACTTTGCATCAAAGATGGCCATCACTCTCTCCAAGTCATGAAATCCCACACCAATGTCCATAATCTCTTGACAGCCCATTTATTTCCAAGACTGATCTCTCCTAGCAAGATGTCTGCAGGCTCACCCACGTGCATATTTATGAGGGTCGTTTTTGTGGATGAAATTTCAGAACCGCAGCACAGCTCGGTTCCTCGGGTCCGGATTCCTGCAATGGTATGAATGAGAACGGCATGTCCATCGGAGATCACAAGCAGTCCACTTGGGCCTTAGAAAAAATGGCTCAAGGATGCAGATGGAGATATATAGCACAGCCTGATAAAATCTGCCTTCCAGAAAATCTGATGTTACCAGATGGCTTGAAGGTCAGCTTTTCTCTGGAGAATTTTTTTCTCCCTCTTGGTCACCATTTGAATATCAGATCCAGCTTTTGTTTATCCTCCTGGATTTGCACATGTTTATTTAGTACTTTACATATCCCAAGAATTCTTTTCCCCACAGCATTCAGCAGTAGAGTGTTTGTCATATGAATCAACTTCTCGTCGGCCATCCTATTAGAATCCCTAACTAGAGATATGCAGTGATTTCATTTCATGTAACACGGCAGTAATCTGACAACAAATGTGGCCTGTACCAGGACAGTCTCCTGACAGCTAAAGTGGCCTGTACCCCAACAGTCACCTGATAGTCAAAGTGGCCCGTACCACGTCAGTCACCTGACAGCCAAAGTGGCCTGTACCATGACAATTATGTGACACCCCCCCCCTCCAGTCCCCAGTTGACTGGTATCCCCTCACCGTCTCAGGGAGAAAGCTGTTGTAAAATCAGTTGTCCTGCCGTCTACCTACAGGTCTTCAGTGTGGTGTTCCTGGAAGGTGGGGGACCTCATTAAGCACAGGACCCCTGTCCCTGCTTCAAGGCTACTCACTTCAGAGGCACATATCTCCCCACAGGGGGGGAAAGGGGTATCAGAACCTTGGTTTAGGTCTCCATGTGGATCTGAAAAAAAAACACCTATGAAAGGATTAAGAAGAGAACAGCGTGAACACTTCTACAAGGCAGCCACACCTCCCGAAATAAACCAGGACCTGCGCAGATAAGAGTCAGCAAAGCAGGGGTCCTGGATTATTACTAACACATCGCTTAAAATGGCAAAAAGAAGCCATCATTCCCTGCAGTGAGAAACCTGCACCGTGGATCAGTTTTACATTTCCAATGTGAAATATGCCATTGTATCTGTGACATGTATCAGAGTTCATTTTCTAGCCGTCGTTAATCTAGGAAATTTGAAGAAATACACCTCAACAATTTGGAGATTAATCCAACAATACAGTTTATTTTTGTTGAAGTTGCATTTATTTGTGAAACGCATACAGCTACTCGACTTGTCTGTGTTACCCTTAATTATGTATATAATCCGGTATCTCAATCCCATACCAGATAATAATTAATAATAATTGAACCCTTTATTGTCCCTGTGGGGAAATTCTTTTTATGCCTCCCTCAACTTGCTCTTTGTAGAGCAAGCTGTCTGCGAAGGGATCAGCACACAGGCTTAGCCCACTGAGCCACATGCTGCCCCCTATAAGTGGTTATGGAAAAAGGATAGATAGATACAGTACATTGAATGGATGGATGGTTATGTTTTTTTATGCAAAATGTTTTTTTTTTTTTTTTTTTTTTTACCAGCTAACATTACCACAGCCTAAGTGCCAATATATAACACTGTGAGGGTGACAAAATGTTCTGTTACTAAGAGATCACTTCAAAGAAATGCAGATTTAAAAAAAGACAAAAGTATGGAATGGTGAAGTATTATGATGTCTCACTTTGTAGGGAATTTAAGCAAAGGTGACCCAGAGGTCACAACAATAGTTCAACTCAATTAAGCCACCTTGCCTCGCTGTTTCTGATTCCCTGTCTGGACGGTCTGTGCCAAATTTGACTGAAGGTTCCCATGGGAACTGGCATCTCCTCTGTGGTTTACCTGTGCCGCTCCCCGGTGCTGTCTGCAAAACCCCCACCCCACAACCCAGCTCCCGGGGAATTTCTCTCTTAAAGTCTGTTGGAAATGAGAAAGCATGGCTTCACAAAAAGGAGAAGCACCTTGAAAATTTAAGGTGGGTATTTAAAAATTAATTTGAAGATTCTGTGAATTCGGCACGGGGCCTTTTAATTTAGGAAGGGCACATTTGACAGGTAGTGAAGGACTGGTGATTGTTGCTACAGTGGAGTGTGGTGCCCTAATGGTTGTGATCAAAAGGCTCCTGGTTTAACTCCTCAGCTAACAAGGTACCACCCCTATACACTGCTCCCCAGGTGCTAAATATTAGCTGCCCACTGCTCATGTCATGATTTCACATATGGGTTAAATTCACACATTTCATTGTTGTGAAGTGTATCAAGGATGACAATTAGTCACTATTGAATTCATTTGTTTATAAGAGTCTGTGAAGCAGATAATACATCACAGGCATACAGCTGTCAAGAAGCCAGCTACTTAAGAATGCAGGTAGGCTGAACTTCCAGTGAATAGCCAGGAGCTGGCAAAAGCTAGCATCTGAGCTATAACTGCATGTCACAAAATATTGTAAAAACTGAAAAGTAGAATCGTTAAAAAAAAAAAAAAAACATGATGTGGACCGGGTTTCCATGAGACAAATGCAGAAATACAAGAGCATCCAATTTTGACATAAATTTATAACCAAGGGACAGCAGATGAAGACAAAGCTCTTGAGTGGATGGTTGCATTTCTGAAAAGAAAAGCCTTGAGGTGCTTCTTGAAGGTTGAGAGGAACTCTGATGACTGAATGTGAATGAGTGGCTCATTTCACCACCAAGGAACCACACTCAAAAAACAACTGTAGTCAAACTTATTTTGGTGACTAAAGACAGAATGTAGGTCCTGAGGAGCAACTCAGTGGAGGTGGGTACTGTTCTGTTAACGATTCTGAAAGCCAGTGTGAGAACTTGAATTTGATGAGAGTGCCTATACTGTAGAGAATCAATGAAGAGAGACAAGGAGAGCTGCAACAGGAGAGCATTTTAGCCAACTGGATGCCAGACATGTAGCCTCATTTTGAATCATCTGCAATGGTTTTAAAGAACAAGCTGTCCTCTTAGTAAAGAGCTGCAGTAGTCCAGTAGGTAGATGAAAAATGTCAGGTATGTTCTGTACATCAGCAGGTGTCACTGGCCATATCGTTTGGTCTGTTCCCAGTGTGTTCCCCTGCTTCCTGGGCTGCTATGAACCAAACAAGTCCTCTGTTGTGGGTTAGAGGCTGGCACGAGGCCAGCTTCATTTGTTTGGATCTTGTTTTAAGTTTCCGTGCCCTTAGTTTCTGTTTTCCCTGAGTTTATTATGTCCTTGTGTTCATGTATTTCAGTTTCGGTCTTTGTTTATACCTCTACTCCTGGCTTACCCTGCCTGTGTCTAGTTTAGTTATTATGTTTTGTTTTGCCTATGTTCCCAGTATTAACATCTGTAGTGTTGTTAATTACCCTCCCCTGTGTTTTGTTACTCCTGTCTTCAATGTCTTGTTAATTGATTATGTCCCGCACTTATCCCTTGTCTATCCCACGTCACATATGTACCATGGTACCTGTCTTTATTCTTCTGCTCAGTCGGCCATTGTATTTGTTCCTGCATCGTCCTTGTCTGTGTTTTATGATCCTGTCACCCAAACCTGTTGGATTTATTTTTTCCTTGTGTTTACATATAACCTCTTTAGTTCTTATTTTGTCTTTTGTGTTTGTTTTGACCTCTTTTGTTCCCTTTTGTTTTTATTAGCCTGTCCATTTGCATTGAAGCCCCTTGTTGCCATCAAGCTGCACCATGAATCGTCCCTCTTACAAGGATGTGCCATAACAGAAAGGTGCCTGGACTAGCATAGCTGGTTCTATTATTGCCCCCAGTTCCTGGCAGACCTTGATGGAGACATTGTTCATGATGTACAGTGATGCTGCAGTGACTGATAGGGCCGGCAGGGAAGACAGAGAGCATATGGCTGAGATGCAGCTCTTGTCGCTCTCTGGACATCCACAACACCCAGGAGGGCTGCCTCAGTGGAGTGCGCAGCTGTGAAAACAAGCTGGAGAGGGTCCAAGAGGTTGTTAATTGTGAGAATGTCAGAAACTTGATTGAGGATGCTTAAACACAGTTGGTAATTTATGTTCTGATTATGTTAGGGTCTGTTTGTGGGGAGCAGCTTGCAGATTTCAGAGTGAGAGGGGTAAATGTGGTGATGCTAGTCAGTGCTGGAAGTGGGGGGGGGTACATGTGAATGGTGGGTGCAGAGAACTGGCTGCCAGTAGCTGTTGCTTTCACTTGGAAGAAAGTGGCACAGTCATCAGCAGGGTGGTGGGTGGAGTAGGAGGTGGAGCACTCTATGTGTTTCTGGGGTGGTGGTGATCTTGCCATGGCAGCAGCTGGTTTCAGCAGCAGTGAAAGAACATAAAAGTTGCCCACAGAAAGCACTGGAGACCAGGGATGACAAGGTTGTGCAAAGGAGGGACAGAGAATGCCAGGAACGCCAGGTTGAAATGTACCAGGTATAACCCCAAGCCATATGCATACAGTACAGGCTTTATAAAATGATGCCTGATTCAGTTATTTTCAAACTATTTAAATATTTGGGTATAACCCCAGGGTATAATGCCCTAACATGTCAAACATTTATGTGTAATATACATTATCAAGGAACCGGACATTCCCTGTCCTGCAGATTGTTTTCCGTTAGTAGTACTGAGCTGCCACATGTTGTTTGTAACTTTACTGACAGTCTTTTTGGGCTGTGCTTAATTTTTAACTACAACTGCTAAAATTATGGATCAAACCCAGATAACCTCTAATTATTCCTCTAACACAGTATTTCTGAGCTGGGTCCTCTGGGACCTGCAGAACACGTTTTTGAGCAAAAATGTGGATTGTCTGGCTGGGAGCTGAGTAGGTGCAAAAACATGGACTGTCGGTGGGTCCCCAAGGACCAGTTTGGGAAACACTGCTCTAACATGTAGAGTTTCTCTTACTTTTCTCCTCCTGCGATTAATCGTGAAACGACATTCCAATTCATCCGAGGTCCACGATCAGTGGGCAGTCACGTTGACCCTTGGAAGAGGCTACAGCTTTAAATGGATTTGAGCCACACCCCCATAGTCCACCTCATTTTCCAGTGACATGTCCCTTTGTGGTACTTAGAATATCCCTTTGAGGAACATTCACATACTTATTCCACCTTTACAAAAACCCAGATTGGATGATTATAGGAGCACAGAGCTGGAGCGTCTTTGTGCTGAGATTCGCATTGACTTACTGACTAGATTCTTCTCCGTCACCCTGGGGCACCAACACCATGAAGCTGAAAACCCTCACTGCATCATCACCTGCTATGCACTGGAGAAATAACGGCATACTGTGACCACCGGGGGTCTGCTTAGGATTACATGCTGTACCCCATGTCTTTAAAAATGAATATGGGGAAGTTGTCTCTGATCATGGTGCATTTAAAATGCAATCCTGTGTACCGAGTGCATTTCACTGCGGGCATTAAACTTTAAATGTGTGTCATTAGGCCACCGTCAAAGCCTTCTATTATTTACGAGTGAAACATGGGTTCTAGTTTTCTGCTGGGGTAGTGCCGGCCACACCACGCTGGGGTGGGGGGGGGGAGTCATTCTGATTTCATTTCCTGAGTAAATATCAATCCCCTCCCTCTTTCCATGCAAATATAGAGAAGGTAGGAGGGGTATCATGTATTAATTTACCATTTACTGTTGAGTGGCCACTCCCACTGAGTTACCCCCCCCCAGTTGTCCATATAGTGGAATCCATCAGCTCTTCTTTTGTTTTCCTCTTATGGAAATTGAGACTGCCTTTGGCTATCTGGAACGTCACATGCAGGATAAAGACATTGGGCTCACCTTCTAGAACCTTCCGAAAAAAGGCACAGGAAGCCACACATAGATCGCATCCAACATATTAGGAACTCAAATGCCGGCAAGCCCCTCTGAGCAGCTCAGCTGGAGTCTCATGGCACACGTGGCGGGTGGCACACACTCTGTTTCCCAGAGCATTTCCTTGCGGAGTACACCGTGACAAATTGCCGTTACACGTGTTTGTCAGGAGGGGGCCTGGCAGGGGGGTGCTTTTGCGTCACCTTGGGCACCTGTTAGCCACCTGTGCCAACTTCTCACTGACTGCTGGGCTCCAACTGACACCTGGATGGTCTCCAAGTTACAGGCTTTGTCATCATCCTGTCATCATGACGTCTTCGCCTGACACGGCCCTGACCCCATGGCGATGTGTTCCCATATGGTTGTCACGTGGGTGCCATCAAAGACCACTAAACAAACAAGCATATCCCCCACCAGCTGTGGCTCCCGACACCACAATAGCCGTCGACTCTGCGGATGAATCCTGGATGAACACTGCGTCAGCATATCGGAGTAACCCGGAGCCCTGTGAGATAGATTATCATACAGATTGGGCTCAAGGTGAGCATCACACTTGGGAAAAAAGAGAGATAAGGTGGGGAATCGGTGAGCGTCACCGATCTGTCAGGGCTGATATGATTGGTGGTGCCTTCAGTGAGGCCACACGTCAAGGATGAGCACCGCTCTTCCTGTTCGGAAAACGTATCCCCTGCAGGCCCCACCCCCAAGCTCCCGCAGACCTCTCAGCCTGCTAGTCGAACAGCCTTCCACACTAAGCAACAAGTTGCTGACCTTGCAGAGAGTCCTGTAGACACTGAGAAATACTGACATTTTTTGTTCGTTTGTTTGTTTTGTTTTTAGTTTTATTGTCGGCAAGCAGTGGTGGAGCAACTGTATACTGGGCCCTGTGACAAATGTTCCCTCCCCCCCCCATTCCGAATTCACACCTAGGGTCTTGCCTACGCCAGTTGCTGCAGTTGCAGAAATATCATACCCATCATGCACTGCAGTAGTTAGCAAATTCCACAAACATGCTTTTTCTATTAAACAGACACCTTGACAACATAGTTTACAAAACATTGCAAACTATTATATTTCAAAATAGTTTTAAGTATTGTACTCCCACCATAATGAGATTATATACATAAAAATGTGAGACATAAAAGTAGCATGTCACCAGTATAACAACAACACCTTCATTTTCACAGGTTTATTTTTTGCATATATGTGAGATTTGCCATCAATGAGGGGCCCTCGATATCGCTGGGGGGGCCAGGCCCTGGTAGCTGCCCCACCTACCAGTCCGACCCATTGGCAAGATGAAAAAGTCTACTTTACTTGTAGTCCACTAGAGGGCACTCTGCCAAATTTGTAAACGTTCAAGTAAATTTATACTCAAATGACAGAACAGATCTGAGGCAGTAAGTGTGTAGGGCGCACACGCATCAGCCATCATAACTGAAAGGTCAGCCTTAACTCAGAATAGGCAGTCGAAACTGCCTTCATGTAAAACTGGCAGGCGAAATGACCTGGAAAATTGCTTTCGGCCTTTTTCCATAGTTTGTCATTTCTAGAGCACGAAGTTTCTCATGACGGAGGGTCTGGGAGACACTGCTGGTACTCTTCAGATCAGATCAATCAGATTATCTGTGCGGCCCGGAATATTACAGTATGGATCGGCACGATGCCACGATTACATTCATAATTTGACTCTCCTGAAAGCGTCGATGAGGTGGAGATGGTGGGCCGAGGGAACAAGAATGGGAGATTTCCCTCCGACAGGAAGCCGGCACGTAGCAGAAGTACATCCTCGTGAACTTTTGGGATGATGATGAAGTGTGTTGTTACTGGCCCAGATCCCCTCACAACGCCCAAGCAGAACATTCTGCTGACAGTAATCTCCTGCACCTATTGGGCCCCAGGCTCCAGCAGATGGAGAGAGTGCTTTCAAGGACATTGCTTGGGGACGCATTACTACAGAGTTTAGCGGCTGCCACTCGGACTCAAATCAAACGTCCTGGGGGCATGCCGCATTGAGGGAAGTGCCCCCCCTCCCCCGATAGAAATGTCCTCTGCAGATGCTTATTGGCACATGGGCCTCACTATCGTTTGGTGGTAACTCTGTAGCACAGAAAATCGACTCATCGTTCCACCTGAAACAGTTGAATTGTGTGCTTGCCCTGCCCTGCTGTGAATTATGAGAGCTCTCAAAATTGAACTTTTTTCTGAAGATGTTAGGTTTGTTATGCTTAAGTTTGTTGCACCGTCAGGTTACCCAGCCCTTTCCTCTAGAAGATCTTTTACCCCAGCACCCTTTTCTAGAAAAAAAATCTTTTTAGAACTTCCTAAATCAAGGACAGAGATTTTTATGTCAACATGCTAGTGGTTTACACAAGCACAATGAAATTATCTAACAGCCTCTGTAATAAGAACATAAGAAATATACAAACGAGAGGAGGCCATTCGGCCCATCAAGCTCGCTTGGGGAGAACTTAACTAATAGCTCAGAGTTGTTAAAATCTTATCTTGCTCTGATTTAAGGATTCAGCTTGCACTACGTTATCAGGAAGACTATTCCATACTCTGACTACACGCTGCGTAAAGAAGTGCTTCATATAACATACATACAGACACACATACATATATGCATACCAATTGACCTAGTATTAATTAAATACTATAGAAACTGTGAGTGTAAGGAATATATACATATGTATCTGTGGGTGCCGGGGATGAGAGATTTATGCTTTTCAGTAATCCTACCACAATAAAGTATTGATGCAGTCCTGTCCCTTTAAGAAACTCCACCTATGGTTCACGAATGCTGCTGTCTAACTAGTAGAAACTGATGACGATGTTTTGGGTCCCTGTCATCAATATGAAGATACTGCAGATTCGCGGTTCTCTGCAAAGAGGAGGGTGGAGCCAGCAGCTGCATTAGTGCCAGAACCAACTCCAGGGAACTTTATCCTAGTGATGGTCAAATAAATCTTCATGAACTATCTGCTATATTTTCTGACTGCACTAGATGGAGCTCTCTGTTAAAAAAAAAAAAAAAAGTGCTCAAAGCATGCCCCAAAGCAGGCCAAGAGCACCATCTAGTGGGGTCAAAGAATACAGCAAACGGTTCATGAAGATTCATTTGACCATCACTACTTCGTGCTACTGCGCAGTCCAGCATAAATCAGCTAATTCATTCGTCTGTCCCTATTTAGACATATTCTTCAACCCACACCCTGTTTCTTCCATGAGTGTGTAGCCTGTCCCTTTTCTGTTGACAGACACAAGCGCTGCTTTTATATAATTCCTCCAGATATACGGAGGGAGAGAATGAAACTTCATTATTTATAAACTGAGGGCAGGACTGGGGTGAATCTGCCAGCTCAATGGCTGGCTTCTTGTGCAGTGCAGGCAGCGAGGAGCTTTCAGGCACAGCTTTGGCAATCCCACGTAAATTCACAGTAAACAGTGCAGCATTTATGAAGATATTTTTCAGAAGGGGCAAGTATTACCCTGTTACAGTACAAAACAAAAAATCTTTTGGCTAATGCATGCTGGAGATGACACTGTAAGTTATGGTATATAAAATAATGTTCAGTTCAGGATTATAGGTACAGGACAGTAAAATAGAATGCAGCACATAATTTCCTGGGACAAGGAGGTTAAGATCCCTTTAATTGCCATGGCGATCACATCTATGCTAGTGCCCCCAGTAAAAGCCTCAGACGAGCACTTGAGGCGTTATTAGCGATGGCCTTCATAATTAACTCAGACTGATTTCACTTTATCTGCGAATTGAATCTCCATGTTCTAACCCTCAACCCTGATGTGGAAACACTTCAGTAAATCAGATAGCGCCAGCTGGCCACGAGTCATTTAGACACGGTGGTAACAACGGCGTAAGTAGCTGCGAGAATCTTCTTGGCATGCTGCCGTAGATGTGCAAGAGAGGTCAGCGTGCTGTGGGGCGGCTGTCTTCCACATGGCCTAAATCATCCAACCCTGAATCACAAAGCATGCTTGTCACTTGGGGGGGAAACCGCTTCTGCTTCTTAAACGGTCCCCCTTCCCTTCCGTCAGCTCCCTGAAATCGGAACCAACTTCTCTGTCAGCGAGAATGAAAATTTTTTATTTTGCCAGAAGATGAAGGAGGAGGGGACGGCTGTGGGTTTGCAGTCCTCCTTTGCCAACAGCAGCAGACAGTTCAAGTGCAGCAAAAGTGTCCCTAGCAGATTGCACCCCAGTGCATTCCCCTGAATGTAATTCTTACCTGGGGTATTTAGAGATATCCTGCCCAGCTCAGCAATTATTGTTGACAGTCTGACAGTCAACCAATGGGACTGCTACCAAAAAGTCATATGACCCAAAGACCCCAAAACAGGTTGCTAACAAAGCCAAATAACCCATTTTTGCATGGCTGCCTCCAGGTGCCCCCCAGTTGCCCATCACCCTTCTTTTCATGACCGCGCAGTAATGAGAAAGTCGACCCGAGTACATGATGCATTAAGGTGGCGATTGCATTAAGTGCGATTAGAAGTTAGGTTTCTTGTGCGTCTCTCTTTTCATTACACGCCGGCCGAATCAATCTTCTTGCCCGTCCTTCTCCTGCGGAAAAAAACATCCACCTCTAGACGAAATGCTGGCAGACTTGTGAAGGACAGGGACGCACCACTCCACCTGTGAGGTGATTTCTGTCCCTTGGGATGGATGGCAACTTGAGGCAGAATTTAAGATGGAGATACGGGCTCATCGGATGTGTGTGATGAATCATTGAGAGTGAAATCCATGGATTTGCTCCCGTCTGAGTCACAGAGTGTGCCTATCTCGAATACCTTTGAGCTTGTCTGCAGGAAAGGTAAATGATCCGTGCAAATGGACTAGGTGTAAAAAATGAATAAAAACATGGATGAACACTCATCCTGAATTGAAGACTGTCACCAAACTCCCATTGATGCTCAGTTAAGCTGGTTTGACCCTGATCTTATTTATCGAGGGCAGTAGGATCCAGATATGAGATCTATTCAATGAGCCTCTCTGGTGTCCATGCTTTCTATAATCTATATTTATGTTTATATGGCAAACATATAAATATGGAACAGCAAAAATTGTTTGTCTCCTGGACCATTGTAGGAAAATGTGTTTACATCAAGAAATCTTGAGAAACGCACTCAATATGAACTTTTCTTTATTACTTGA
>JAODKF010000030.1:1011316-1034440 GCA_026779585.1 Mormyrus proboscirostris | reverse complement strand
CCCCGAAATATGCCTCCCCACCCCACCTGAGTTGTAGGGTGTCTGCAAAGATGAGTGTTTGTAATCCCAATTGCGCGACCTGGGAGGGGGGCGAGTCTCACCCCTCTTCCGAGCCCACGTGTGGGATATTACGAGAGGAAGACAAAATGAGTGAGCTAATTGGTGCCACTGAGGTCTGGGCTTTGAGTGACAGCTCCGCCCCCTCACTTGACTGTACTCCCCAAGTAATGAAATATAGAAATTGAACTGCTTTATATTCATTGTGCTTGACCCTCTGTATCGGCAATAAAATGAGAGGACGAATTAAGAGGTCCTGTCCAGCAGGGGGTGCCAGCACGCGGGCAGAATATGGAGTCACAAGGCAAGGCAGGTCATGTGTAAAACAAAAAGAAAAAAAAAACACAATTATTAGCAGAAAATCACGTACAAACTGTATGATATCCTCCCCAAGAAATGGCTGAATGTGTGTTTGAGGGGTTGTGTCTATGTTTGGCATGGTGGGTACCTGCCAGACTAGAGCATCACTGTTTACACCCTGCCGATGTGTCACTGTGGGGCCACGCCCACCCCTCAGGTCAGCCAATCACAGAGCATCATGCTGCTACATATCCCGCCCATGCTCCCCCACCTACATGGATTCACATGCAGGCAAGCGAAAGCGTGCTCCAGCCCAGGCCAGTTCTTTTATCCACCCCATCTGATTCCGCTTTGCTCCATCTTGCTGGTTCTGGAATCGCTTACATGCCGATGTGGCCGTTAATGAGTCACTGCGGGTAGCCCGGGTACAGCCCGAACTGTCCGCCTCTAAAACAAACCCCGCTCTGGACTCCACAGTGGGGATTTAGTGATGATTCTGAAACAGCTGTTGATGCTCAGTTTGTCACTCAGGGACTTTTGCTGTGGGTAGAGTGAGTGTTTCGAGTCTTCCCGGTACCTGTGTAAACTTCAGCTAGGAAATTGATACATTTAACCACTGATTTTTTTCTTAGCATATACAATTCAGACTGTACTTTATGCATGAGCCTGGAAGAAACAGGCTTCTGATGATGCCAACCAACGGCTGTTACTGCTATAGCCCATAACCCAGCACCTCGCTCTGCGCCCTCTGCTATCTTTATGCTAAAGTTTCAACTACAGTAATCTGGCAAAAAAGTCCCAAAAGGGAGTTAGAAAGTAGCACTACTGTAGCACTGATTACCAGGGTTGGTATTCTAGCAAGAATGCATAAATATCAAGCCTATCCGAAGGATATATGTGGTATGATCTTAATTAGTCTTAATAATTTATGTATCTACTGTCTTGGAATGTGGTCTATCCATTAAGAGGCAACATCACAGCAGAATTAAGGCCTTCTTTAAAAAGGCATGAAGCATCCAGGAAACATATTCCAGATGCCAAACAAACAGCCTTATAGTCATTAATCAGCATGTGACCGTTATTTTTACTGACACAGGAAATGGGTGCTACTCAATGGCCGCAAGCAGCATAAAGAACCAGGGCTGTTATGCTTAGGATAGTGAAATGGATAGACATTTGAGCTTTTTTTAAAAAGTTACTGCTCTACATACCCAGAGGTGAGGGTGTAAGAAATGAAATCCATTCAGCTGCATTGGAATTGTTAAAAATGTACTCGAATTTAGATTTCAAATGCCGGTGAAGAACCTAAGAGAGTATGTGTTGACGTACCTCCGAGGCTCCACATCTTCAAAATGCAGAGCATTCTTTACAAGCCATGTACATTTATCAGTGACGGTGTAGTATGAGATTCCATGCTCAGCTAAATCGAAGCCCATGGTTAAAAGAGAAACGTGAAACGTTTCATTTTGGATTATTTCAGAACTCCGTTCGACCTTAACTCACATGAGAGTGATTCTATGGCTCCCGCTTCCCATACAGGTTACAGTGAATCCACCCCCGGATTTGATCACCATGCCTTACAGCAGCAGCAGCAGCAACATCCACTCTCATAAGGAATCAAAGGCAGGCCTCATCAGCGCCCCCTGTCAGCAAACTGAGGAATGGCTCTAGTCTCCATCTAGTTCTCATTTGTTCCCATTGAGTGTGTCTCCCAGTTCCCTGGATACAGCACTCATTGAAATACATGTGGGTCATCTGGAAAAAAGGGTAAATCTTGTGAATATCATGTTGGGAGCGTATAGTCTGCCCTGCACAGCGGGAGAGGTGAGGATCTGCCTCCAGCCGTGAACATCCCTCCTACTGTTATGCAAGTCTCTCATTGTGATTTAATTGACTTTATGCATAGAGGGTCAGTCAGACAGACATGAGTGTACTGCAGCATGTCTGTTTTTCCAGTCTGAAAACACCTCATGCATTTTAAATTCTGTATATCCTAAGCCCGGCTTCTCTAGTCATAACAAACATCGTCACCTCGAATGATGAATGCTGTGGGGGTCTTAACCTCTAAGAACAAAGCTTGTATCTAGGGAACAATGTAAATGCCAAACACCTAATGATACATTCTCTACTATCAATTCTCCCCGTTAAGTGTTTCAGCACAGGCGCTCTTAAAGAAAGTCAATGTAATGACAGACCGGTTATCAAACGACCCAATATCAACGGAGTCACTCTGAAGAACCTTATAATGACGGCCATGTAGGTGACCGGTCGAAGTCGAGCTGATTGCGTTCATTGAGCAGGCTGATAAGTATGAGGGACATTAAAAAACAAGAAACAGGAAGACAGGAGACTTAACAAATCCCTTTGTGAAAATGCTGGTCTTGTTTACCCAATCCTGCTTTCCCTAAGACACATATAACAGTGAGAGCAAACGTGGTTATCACAGAAGGAGTCCACCATCTATAGCACCTGGGGAGCTGGGGGTCAAGGGCCCCCAGACATATGACTCTTCTTCTAAGGCTTGAACCAACAACCTACATGTATGGGGGTTTAAGCCCACTGAGCCACACGCCATCTCTGAAAGGAATCACCAAGACAAGATTTACAAAAAAATTGCGCTCATTCATTCTGAGTGGCTTTATGTTCAGGTGATACGGAGCCTAATCAATTAAGTGATTTCAATGAACCATTTTATATCTGACATTTACAGTTTCGTAAAGCAAACATATCGTTAGGAGATGACAATGAAAATGTTCCTCTTGCATGGTGACATAATGTACATACGGGAGTCCAGTAGTCCTCTGGGGAGGCATAAAATTCGGATGATTTCACATCGACAAGCTATAAAAAAGATGTGAAAGTCCTTTAGCTGTAAGGGTTGCTGCAGAAATGGATTAAGTAAGGAGACCCCGTGATCCATGAGATGCTCAGTCGCATGGACGACGGAATGCCGGAGTGCCCAGGGGCAGCAGGAAGCTGGGGCCACCACGCTTTGAGATACGTGGGAGCACCTGGGAATCCGACCTCAGCCTTCGGTGAGCGTCCCAGGCCGTGCCCCAACACCATATCATTTACCCGCTCTTTTACGACACAGGGTCCACAGTGGCAGGCCAATTGGGTTTGTGAACTAAACCGGGCGGATTACCCAGTGCGCCAATATGCCCCAAAACACAGTCAGAGCTTGCAGCTTCCTGTTGGCTTAAGGGATTCCTGAGGGTTGGGGGCTGGGGGCTTAGCCAGCATAAGGCTGCAGAAAAGAGGCACACGCTAATGTCCCTGCAGCCAGGCAGCAGCCTTCCTGGATATATTTAGTCACAAGATAACAAAACTCTCACATACTATATTGTGTGAATGTCTTAGGGCAGTCAAAGAAAATGATGCTTAATGAGCATCAGGCCGGGGGGTGGTATGGTGGTGCAGTGGCACTGTCACATCACACCTCTGCAACCTGCGTTCAAGTCTTTGCTGGGATTCCAGGCTGGTGCCCCATGCTGGCTTGTTCCCCACCCTGCACCCATAGTCTCCTGGATTGGCTCTAGACCCCCATAGACCTGAATAGGACAAGTGGAGAAAATGGACAGAAGAGGTGGCTCTTCATGCTGATATAAAATTCTGTCACAGCCTCTCCTGAAGTCATTGCAGAATTACCAGCAAAATTCAATACACCCATACTTTTAACTCAACCACTAGCACACCTGACGTGGTTCATCAACACCTCATTGAGTTTCTCAACTAAGTTAATTAATTAAGTGGGCTGGTGGTAAAATTTAACAAACACTTAGAATGGCTGAGGTGCCCCTGAGGAGAGGTTTGTGCACTGAAGCTGTGTTACGTATTTGTTGTATTACTCTCAATTTTGTAATGTTAAATTGTACTTTTGACCTGAGCAAATATGCAGTACTCTTATTATCTAGATAAATAGTTCCAAACATTTCCTTTGCAAGGTACTGCAAGTACGGTGTAAAATGAATTCTAAAGAATGCTCCATATTCATAAATCCATACTGAAGAAAATAAAATCTCACCGCCTAATCGACAAGGTAGGTATGTTATTCAGAAACATCAGCTCTGTGAAAGTGGAAGGAGGAAGTCCTGTCTGGTAGGAAGTGACATCACAGCTTCACAAACACCTAAGAAAGGAGGATATCACTGAATTCCCCCTGTTCCTTATGGGATGTTACCCGGAGAGTGTAACCTAAGCAGAAACAAAAGGTCACAGTTTTGGTGGCAGCACAGGGAGTCAAGCTGGAAAGTAGTAATTAGCCAACCTCACCTGAGCTCCAGAGCAGCTAACGATGCTGTTTCCGGCTCAAAGCTTTCAGGAGGCTGATGCAATTAATTTAGAATGCATTCTGCCAGCTGCCCTGCTGAACCCTGGTGTTCACACACCAGTCTAGCAAGTAAAATTGACCTGGCTGGTTACCTTCACTGGTCCCATTAGGGGAGTTGGGTTAACTAGATTTGTGATCGTAAATATTAAGCAGGGTGATGTAAGAATAGATTCTTTTTACTGGCAGTTATAATGAAAAGCTAAGATCATAATGTGTTGTGGGACAATACCTCCTGCTGATTTTCAGCAGATTTACAGATTCTTAACTTGAGCTCTTTAGCCAGGCTTTCACGGGCTGCTTCATGAATGCGAGGCGCTCACTTCCGATCCCTGCTGGAATTCATTAGGGTGGAAGTCCGGACTGTCGGAATGATGGTCTATCCAGGTATTGGTCGCTTAGATCTCCTGTCCTCATGAAGGCACCTGACCAGAAAAGCATGATCAAAGATTAAATTCTTTATTTACACAAGAACATTGGAATTCATCCCCTCACCATCTCCCTCTTCATTGTTTGGGGGGGGGGGTCATGTCGCAAGGTCAGCCAATATGCAACAGCCCTGGAGCTGGGGTCCACTGAAGGGCTCACAGACAAGTGGGCATTTTGCTGGGGCTTGAACCAGCCACAAAGACTTAGCCCACCGGACCACTCAGCTCCTGGGTTAGGCGACCTACTCAGAATACATATATATAGCCCTCATTCCCTTCTGTTCCTCTGTATTTACGGGAGATGGTGGCTGGGGGGGAGGGTTACTATTGAAGCATACAAAAGATCGCAAGCCAACCATATGCAGGCATGGGAGAATAAATGATCGAAGGACAGGATGGACTTCTGGTCCCGTTTCCGTTGAAGCCAAATGCATTTTGTAAGCGTGGACTAATTAAAAGCCGGAAGAGACGGACAGATTGTTCCTCCAACACCGGAGGAGTTGAGAATCGCCACGTCGCGCTTTACAGCTTCATTACTCCGGGCTCCCGCAGGCATCATCTGATCTTAATTAGCTCTGTGAAATTATCAGATCTCAATAATGTACTTAGTCAAAGACTCTCTTGGAGCAACAATCCACCCCCTTCTGGTTCCCCAAGGCCATCAGCTTTATATCAGTGCATTCAAAGCAGACTAACATCCACATTGTTTTGATGAAACAATACATCCGCTTTATTTTCATGCCCCTCACCATTTCTGTACCAAAATCACATTTCTTTCCAGTCTGATTTTAATTAGCTCCACCCGGAATTGCAAACTGCACTCATTTAGTGAGCGGGGGTCCTGTTAACTCATCAGCATTGCATGCATGATGGCTTGGTGCATTAACAATGATGACCTCTAGGTGGCCCACTATAAATCCCCACGGGCCGTCCTTGTGATTTCCTTAATTTTGCAGGCCGACCCTTTTAGCCATTGCTACTTTCATTGGCCTCTTTTCAGCGTTTTCCAAAGACACCTCATCATTCCGAGAGAGCTCCTGGAAGGCGAACACCTGCACCTGAAACCAGGATCATTTTAAAGCCCAAGAGCTCTTCACCGAAACACACAGGACGACATGGAGGCCCAGACGTATACAAACACTGTTCAGCTTGCACATGCTGTGGCAGGTGCAATCGGGTGTGTGTCTGTTTTCGCAGTCAGCATTAGCGACCAACATTTATGATAAACACTGAAGCGTGACCATCGCTCCACAGGCCGCATCCCAGATCTGCACAGTCCCAATTCAAACTAAATAAATTAGCCGGCTTTTTTCTCCAGCAGGAAGTCTCACAGGTAAGCCGTTTATGCTAAAGGGCTACGAAAAATACAAGAGAAAGAGTCATTCGCCAAGGCTATAACAACCTAATTTACACCAAAAACAATGCAGCAAAGAATAAAGGGACATTTTTAATGCCGGTCGCTTTTGCTGCCAATTAATTAAACATACAGAAGCTTAGCGTAATTGGTATGGTAATGCCTTTAACGGTTCAGTGGAAACATCAGGTGCACGTCTTGGGGTAGCGTGCGTTTCCACTGCAGTTGTGAAACCCAATACCCACAGGATTCAAAACTAATGAGCGCCGTCGGATGCCCCAGCTGCCGGGCCTCCCAGCATCCTGATGTGGACGTAGCTTCTAGTAAATACTTACCGTGCGGTTTGTGTAAATATGTGCCGGGGTCACGCTGTTCACCAGGAGGGTACCCAGGGGGCGGGGGCTGTAAACGAGGTGTGTGAGGACGGCCGAGCAGCACTGACTGTCGGCGAATGCCACAGCACCTGGCCAGATCCGCACCATCCAGCCTGCTCACACTTTCAGCTGAAGCTCTTACAGACTCCCTGCTTGTCCCCAGCCCCCTTACCGCCATGTTTATATCACTGTGTGAGAGGAAGCAGAAGTCTTTGGGTCCTGGTGGTAATCCCTGCGCACCGCGAGGCCTGCAGAAAGCTGCCTGGACTGTGGGAGGTCCTCCAAGCTTAGGAGGAATGAGCGGAATCAGAGCGGATGAGATAGCTGTCCTGATGATCGTAGGTTGGGGGAGAGGAAGGTCTCCATAGTCACGTGTGTGAGGGCTGTCGGAGTGGTCATGGTGAGGTACTACAGTTTAAGGGTTTGTCTGAGCAGCGGAGATACGTGAGCCCAGCAGGCTTTGTTAGGGTGGGCGCCGAGCTGACAACCTCCCGGAAACCGCTAACACAGGCTGACAAGAATTAAATCATTTATTCCCCTCCGGCGTTGGTGTGAGAACAGCAAAATAATCAAATACTGGGTTTTGATCTCTCAGCACCAAGGAAGAGAGGAAAAAAAAAGACAAAAGTGGCAAATGAAGATTCCCCAGAGCAGGGAGACTGTCCACCGGACATCGTTCTGAGGGGTGTTCCCTCCAGCTGCCCCGATCACGCCAGGCTCCGCCCCCCGCAGCCTGTATGAAGCTGTCTCCGAGTCCCATGGCCCCAAGAGCCATACCTACACTCATGCGGCTCTTTGGAGGTTCTACACGGAGTGAAAACGGTTGTGTCACCCCAACGGCCACTGGAAGCCGCTCACCATGCAGTGTGCCATATCACCTGGTAGGTGGGGAGATGCCTTGTAGGGCTGAGGTATCAGATAAGGTCACTAGAAGCAGGGTATGATGTCAGGAAGCGGCTGCGTGAATCAGAACAGCTGGGTGATAAGCCACAAACCTGACACTCTGGTCACCCTGAACAGCCATCTCTGCAGGGCTGGAGCCAGCAATCCGGGGGGGGGCATTGTAGGATACGATTCTCACTCACATGAGGCCTGCATCCTGTGACCCCTCCTGAGCGATATACTCGCTCTCCGCTGCGGCTGCAATTCCGAAGTTTATGTACCCGAGTCGGCAGAGGAGCAGTATATTACACAGGCCTATACGCAGAACAGCGTGAGATCCGCTGCTGGTAGACGCCTGCCGCGCTGCTGCAGTACATCCGCGGCAGCCCGGGGAGCGCTATCGATTCTGCCATCACTCCTCTTAGTCTGGGAGCGACGGCCGTGTAATCGGTTCATCTTAACGGCGCATGTGAGTGCATTTGTTTGTGTGTTCCTGTGAGGGAGGGGCCAGCGGGATGCCAGAGTGCGTTATCCAATCAGGAATGCCTGTACTGATGAGGAAAAGAGAATACAGTCGTCCCCCCATATCCATGGTGGATCGGTTCCAGGACCCCTTGCAGATATCAAACCACAGATGATCAAAAACCTTATACAAAATGGTGTAGTATTTCTATAAAATCTACACACATCCTCCCATATACTTTAAATCATTGATAGATTACTTATAATACCTAATATAATTTAAATGCTAAATAAATTTAAATGGTTGTTATTTGGTATTGTTTAGGGAATAATCACAAAAAAAAGTTCAGTTCAGTACAGACACAACCATCATAGTGAATATAGAAAATATAATTATTAGTAGAGATGGTATAAATTCATTCTCTTAAGGTTTGCTTTTTTGGGCTCCGTACTTTTTGGAACTTTCTGAAATTATTAATTAAATATAATATAAATTTTTAATAGTTTTAATTTACGATTGGTTGAATACATGGAGCCCATAGATATGGAGGGCTGACTGTATACAGACAGGAATAAAAAAAGGCTTAAAGTCTTCTGACGGATTTTCTTTTTTCTTTAGGCTGTGCATTTCTGTGCAGGATGCTTAACAACCAGCCTCTTCTGTGTAAGCACTGCGAGTGTGGATGCGAAGTCCCAGATAGATCACACCATAGATATCACACCTTCTTTCATTCTTTTTGGTACGCAGTCCTTCATCAAAATTATTGACAAATTGCATCAGATACTGAAGAACTTTTTTAATTTTGTCATGTCATGCCACCTCCAATACTGCAGGGGGAGCCGGCTTTGCATTGTTACGGTTGTTTCGGCTGCCCTCTGTAACTGCAACCCAACAGGAAATGTTGAAAGTTAATGAGCTTCAGTGTCTATATAAACAGTCTAACTGCAGAGTTTGTGTCTCAAACTTGCTGTTGTAAAGCTTCAAATCCCACATCTTTTCTGTTTTGTAGCTGTTGGATGGTATTGGTTTTTTTAGTTTGTTCTAGCGATTGGCTGATGAAGCTTCATGAAGCTTTCGGCTTTCACCATAAAGTGCCAGAACATGTTTAGAGTCTTCAATCCTTTATGTCAAACACAGGGAGACCCCTAGTGGGTTCTCCCACTCGCTTCGAACAGAATCTGAGAATGAAATCTGTATGTGTTTGTATCAAATGAATAATGTGGCTGGTATGACAGTAGGGTCTGATTGTGTTATGCTTAAAATAATCTTTAAGAAATACAGTTTATTTTGGTTTATTTATATGTTTTTTCATTCACTATGTATTTACAATGAAATATTGTGATGAATCTGAGACGAATTCATAAATTGTTGTTAAATTGTTGCTAATTACATGCTGCAATACCTGTGACTGTTTTCACTTGTTGGGGTTTAGAGGGGAGGTTTTAAACTGGGGAGATGTGAGACTGAGGAGAGAAAGAATGAGATGTTTTGACACCGTGGGCTGTAGCCTTGCAGTCTCCCAGGGACAATGAAGATATTTAGCACACTGAGGATGTGTTATTGCAATGCGACTGGTGTTTGGAGCAATGCAAACCTGACCAGTCCTATAATGATAAATTATCGGAATATAATCATTTATTCATTTGGCAGATCCAGGTTTTATCCAAAGTGATTTACAACTAGGGAATAGAAACCCAGCCTCCCCTGTGGCAGGTGAGAATTGGCCCATCGCACAGGCAATAACTAATAATGATAATAATAATGACTAATTTCATATTTGCCATATCGATACTTATTGGAAGACATCAACTCAATCTATCACCAAACATTTGAGGGTCGCCTCTTGCCATTTCCAGAGCCACTTTCCATAATGAAACAAAAGGTGTCATACATTAGGCGAACTGACGAATCGGGCATCATATATCACATGATACTGCAGAAACGAAGCAAGCTCTGATTCCCAGGCTTCACTCTGACAAGGCGAGAGCTCCGAAGTCTCTGTATTAAATGTGGGGGAACTTGCCTCTGCTCTGCTGCCGCCCCTCAATTTTACTCACACCATATACATTGAGGGCCTTGTTGAGGGGGTTGATGTGGAGGAGAGCTGTTCACGAGGAGCGCTCCTCCACACTTCCCCCCGTCAATTTTAAATCCATCTTAGTTTCTCAACAGTCATACTCGCCCCCTACACTACATGCAGTACAGTCACATACACCATCACGCGCATCCACGCATCCAACATTCTACCTCTAACACAGGTGCATGGGGGAGGAGAGTGGGTGGGTGGGTCTTCCTACACCCCTGCCCCCTGCCAGATATGGTGGGGGGGGAGGGGTGAGTGCTTGGGTGGCCGCTCGGCTGGCGCCGGGAGTCACCTCCGGTCACCCCCACGTTGGAGGGCAGTCCGGAGTGGATGTGCTTATGTCTTTTAGTCTCTGTGTGTGAGTGTCTGTGTATGTTGTGGGGATGTGTATATGGTCTAGTGCATGGCTGAGAGGTCTCCTGCGTGGGCGGGGCTCTCTACCGGGGGCTGGTCGGCTCCCGGCTGCCTGGGGGCTCGTACGGGAGCGGCCTCCCCCTTGCGGGGTCAGCTGTTTGTTGCCTCTGGTTCTCTGGGGGTCATGCCCTTTTGGCTGCGGGGGCTGTATCTGGGACCTCCCTCCTCCCCCTGCTGGAGTGGGGCCGCGGCTGTCATTGAGAATTGGGCCTCGGCTCTTCCATGCTCTTCAGGGGCCTCCTGGGCCTGTCTCTGCGACCTCTGGCTCTTGTGCAGTGTGGTTGCAGCCTCCCACCCTCACTATTTAGTTTTCATGTTGAAAACGCACACACACAACGCACGCACACGAGGCACACACACAACACACGCACACAAGCCCACACATCTCGCCTGCACAATTGAGCACGCATGAACATACACTTGCACACACAACAATTTAGTTTGTTCGTAAAGCGGTGTTACTTTCTTCATTCTTCATTCTTTATTTTTGTTTGTGTTCATGAATTTATCAATTTCTGCACTTCTTTCAGATGCTGTTGATCTTTTGCCTTTTTTTTCTTCCCTCTCCTTTACAGGTACAGCAGTTGCAGATTGTGTATTGTGTTTTCTACTTTACTCATATCAGTTCTTTTATTTCTTTTTCTTCCCCCTCCTAATCTGTCATTCCACTGTCGCTCAGCCGCTGCAATATTTTACATGTGCTGAAAATGAAAGAAATAAATAAAAGAAAAAGAAATCAATCAACATGAGGGGCCTGTACTGGGTCTTTACACTATTTAGACATCTGAATGTTGCGTTGCTCAGTTTGCATGCGCATGAACGATGTACGTAGACAGCCAATGATTGTCCGTCGCTATCCATCTACCCATTTCACACAGCCAAGGGGAACAAGCTTCCCCACTGCCTTCTGCTCCAACCACCAGAACCTCTGCATTGTGATCAAGTTGGAGGTCGGAATTTCCAAGTCGAAAAAATCCAAGGTCCAAGCTAGATCCGTTTCACAAATCCTGATACCAAATGTTAGCAACAGCCTGGCTGACCACTGTAATATGAAAATAAAGTTTATGAATTGTAAACTGAGAATAGTATGGTATAGTGTAAGCGAGATATACCCGAAGGGTTGATTAATTAAAAATCACACCTACTGCTCAGTTTGTAGAGAGAAGTTTCATTTCTGTAAGCTATAGGCTGGAGCTAGCTATGAACGGCTAAAGCTATCCATATAAGCCAATAGCAATATTTGCGATTTATTTTGACATCAATCTACATACACGATCGGTTTCGTTTTACTTATAGTGTTTTTATTGCAAGGAAAGACAGGAAAAATCACTCTAAGTCCTTCACTTGATTATTTATCATTGACTGTGATTGCCCTTGTGGAGGCTGCCATGTTGTCAGGTGCCACGGCACCTGCTTCAGGGTATGGGCAGGAGATTCCTAGCTCAGACTTCACCAGCCCTTCAGCTGTACGTTTTGAAGCCGGAGGTCAGACATTTTCAAATTCAGAGTTGTCTGGAATGTAGCAAGTGAGGCAGGACATCGAACCGCTTCTCCTCTTGCGTTGTTTTTCAAGAAATGAGCCGTCACCCTCAATTGCTCAGATGGCCACCGGACCTGATGAGAACAGGAGCATAGTACTAATTACCAGCCGGATATTAACCTACTGGGGACCGGAGTGGCAGTCACACACCTTGTGCTGAGCCGGGCAGGACGCTCTGTGATTCTCCCTGACTCCCATTTCCCAGGCTGCCTCCCTGTAGCCTTTCTGCTCTCTTAATTAGCCCTTGCACTCTTGTCAATTAGTCATTGCACTTGCTTAACCTCTTAAACAAAGCAAAGGCATCATCTAGTGCACTTTCCAGCCAGCACCGGCTCCAGGCACATCTACGTGTAATTGTCTTTGTGTCTTGTCCATCAGAACAACGTAAAAACATTCTGACATAATGACATTGCGCTGGACATTTAATTAGATTTCACTGTTAAGAATACTGCCCGCCCCCTCCCCGCCCAGCACAACCTAGAGCAACGCAACCTTCTCATTTATACTTTTGTGGTTGTCCAACACCTAATTTTAAGAGCCGCTCCCTATTTTCTATGACTGACCTCAGAGAAATGACAACCCTCGCAGTACAGGACATCCTTCTCACAATTTGCAGTGGCCTTTAAATTAAATTCTGATTAGATAGGAAATTTGAATGCGTTGACATTTAATTAGCAAACGCACAACTGCCGACGAACCTGCCAGAATGGATGTCGTATAGAACCTGTTTGCAGTAGGTAATGTTTGTAATGCTTCATTGCCATGTATGGTCGCCTCCTTGTGGCCGCTGGGAATATGAAGTCCAGCCGTACACCCATAAATGCAATTTGCATTTTGTCTCTGACTGGAAAAAAATGAATAAACTGGAATTAGTTTGAAATACAAAAAAAAAAGATTACTGAAGCATAAGAATTTCCAAACAATCTTCATAGGGAATAAATCTGCCCCCTTGTGGGCATAGTATGTATTTTGATAGTTGTTCAAGCTTTTACACAAAAATAATGGGTTATGTGAAAAATTAAGAGAAGGATGGTCTTGGCAATGCCAGACTCAGTTTGCTGGACTGCCTGTCAGAAAATACAATGTCTTCCTATTATTTAGTGAGAGCAGCTTGTTATACAGTTAATACCCACTAGGGGGTATATTAACGTCTTTAGGAAAGGAAAAAAAATTAGCTCTATCATAAAGGAAATAAAAATTCCCGGAATCAGTCTCCTGGGGGAAATGCCTGCATGTTCTAAAAGTGGAAGCACATTGCAGTCAACAGGGGCCCTGACTGTGAGCATAATATCTGAGCGGCTGTGTATAGATGACAGGCGGCCATCGTCTGATATCATCCCGTCACTCCCTTGAAGACTTGGTGGTGGGCAGCCAAGCGAACAAGGCACCAGAAAGCAGGACCTACCACCCTCGTGGAGAACCCCCACACCGCCTCCCTCCAAGGGCACTACGCATTTTACGATTTCTGCTCAACTCTGCATCAAACGCACCACGGCGTCAAGTGCAAATTGAGCTGACAGGTGTAGCCTCTGGCTGGGCAGTGGGATACCCCTGATTCAAAAGGAAATAACATCAATAAATAAAACTCAAGACACAGTAACAGTGGCAGTAGCGCTAGGCTACCATGATAGCATAATAATCCCCAAGCAGCCTGCCCCCTTAAGAGGTGGACATTTCAGGTCAAGATAGTAAAAATCCAATCCAGGATTTTGCGCCAACCAACCAGTTGAGTATAAAGAGTCACAGTCATATAGTACTCAATTGGTTGGTTGGAGCAAAATCCTGGTTTGTATTTTTACTTTCTGGACCTGCAATGTCCACATCTGCCCGTTTAGCATTACGCACCTGTTTCGCCCAGGCCACAGATAAGATGAACTCTGCTTGCACCCGTTCGCCTTACTCTTTAACGCCTAATAAGCAAAGCATCATCAAATGCTCCTTGTAATTCTCATTCCTGTTTACGTTTTTTTTTATCAGTTAAAAACAGAAAACCACAAAAAATCCTTGGTTTCTTTTACAATAGTGCTTCTTTATTACTTGGTAGATAACAGTAGCAATGCTCAGTGATAAACAACACAGATTAAAATGGACCGAAATCGAGAAACAGGAAATCTAATGCGATAACACAACGGATATGTACAAGAGAAATATTTACATGTTGCATTCCAGTTGCACCGCAACTGCCATGTTTGTAACCCCATACTATTGGTGTGCACCCATATGTATATGCAAATGATATACCAGAAATTGTAGACAAAAACAGAATGCAGTTAGGAAATTCTCTGAACTAAGTTTTGAAATGTAGTACATGTCAAGGATGCTCTGCATTGTGCTGTTCACTGCTATAAGTTAGGCTCTCTCGTAGTGTTTTCCAAATAAATATTGAAAGTAAGCAGTCCTATGCATGCACTGGTATGTGTACACAGCAAATGGGCAGCCGCGGTCCTGAAAACAGATTTGCAGGGACCAGGAGAGACGAGACAACAGAGGTACAACACTGAAGCTGCTGGCAGTGGTTCTGCAGCCTGGAACTGTACAGCCTTGGCCGCACGGTACAGGTAACACTCATTCGCAAAGGGGCAGAGGAAGTGCTTCTAATAGGGGACCAATGAAATGAGGCAGTGGGTGTGGCTAACGATGGTGACACATGAGCCTCCTGCTGTGAGTGGCTGCACCCTTGAGCAGAATGAGCTCTGAACCCACTCGTGTAATTGGCTGTCCCAGAGTGGGAGGAGCTTAGTACATCAAGAGACTTATGAAAGGTTGTCTCTATCCAACCAAATTGCTCCTGCATGGGCTGAGCTCCCACCCCACCGGCATGATTGTCTCAAGAGGAGCTCCACAGTGGCACGGCTGGGCGCAGGGGGGCACTCCACCAGGAGGCGCCCTTGCTTAGGAGGACGAGTCCTCCTCAACAGTGTGCAGCGCCTGCCTCTTCAACAGGGTCTTCAGGATCTCCACCTCGCGCTGCGCCTCCTTCAGCTTGCGCCTTAGCTCCTCATTGCTTTTCTGTAGCGCTTGGTTCTCCTGGAGAGAGACAAGGACAGACATGAGCGGGAAGCCGGAGGGGTCTGTTGCTGCATCCTTGGGGCTTGTCCGTAAAATATCCAGGTCGATAATCTAGCTCACTGTAAAAAGTACTTTGAGTAACATATCCTGCCGAGTGCCTGTGGCAAAAACAAATAATTAAAGACACTGCGTCAGGCTGTCTTAATCACTAGTGTTTAGCATACCTGCGTGTGGGGGTTTGAACCTCAGCCTCTGAACAAGTGGACAGCCATTTTCCATAGCACATGTTCAAGACTCAATGCCCTGCCATCTTTTAGGGAATGTCAATAGTTTAAGCGACCTCAAAACAGTCCATGGGCGAGGATTTTTTTTTTTTTAGACCATTTAACGACAGTAAATGATACCGTGGTCAATAACAACCAAAAAGATAGACCTACAATGTAATGCTGAGACGTTCAAATGCCCATCATTATCACCAGGTACTACATCCCATGTTATTGTAAACACCCTATTTAATTGAATGCCCCACTTCAGTGGATGATGAAACTCCCCGAGACAGATTCTCCAGAAAGAAGCTACCAGAATGGAAGAGGGTGTGGTTTGTTAAAAATAACAAACATGGTAGACACCAAGTCAACCAGATGCATGTGCATGCAGTAACAGCAAAGTTTATAGATTTTTTTATTTATAAAGTGTATAGATTTAATGATCTATACATGGCTTGCAGCAGGTGGAGAAATCACTAACATAACTGTTACCACCTTGAAAAAGATACTGGTTCTTATTATTAACAGTTTCCTGAGATCTAGCAGGAGAAATCAATGACTCAGAACAGCTGGTGACAACCGCAGGTGCGTTAGAGGTCACATGTGTGACCGCTTGGGGTTGCACGCTGGTGGGAGGGAGGACGCGCTCACTGCGTCACTGCCAGCCACCATCCTGTCCTGCCACCTTTCTCCTGTTCGCGTCCATCTTTGTTTTCTCCACCACTGCGCCGTCAAACTGAGCATAAACAAAGAAGTCCAGGGACGGAAGCAGAAGCGGCGAGAAAAAGGGTGAGCGACGGCCTCCTTGCCTTCTCCAGCTGCTCTTGGGTCTGCTTGCTCTGCTCCTCGGGCTCCTGGCTCTTCTGCATGGTGGAGGCCCGGTTCTCCCACTTGGCATAGGCACGCTTACGCACCGGCACCGGGCTGGGACAGGGAGTGAGGGTGGGGTGTCCAGGAGACAGAAGCGACACCTCGGGCCGTACGGGGTCACTGGACGGGGCCAGTGTCACCAGGGGCCCCTCCGTTTGGGTCCCTTTGTGTACACCGGGGAAGGGCAGCGGCTGGGGGGAAGCGGACGGCCCGGAGCAGCAGTCCTTAGCGTGATCGCCGGTGTCAGCAGGCTCCTCAGCGGGGTACGTGAACTGTGCACTCTCCTCAGAACCTGCAGCAAAACCACATGGTGTCGGAAGAGATTATGAGACATGCCACCAAATGACATTGTTTTCTAATCTCACACATCATCCACATGTCTTGCCCTGCTTCGGTGAGAAACAGCACAAAAACCACGGTACAGGAGGGAAGAGTGAAACAAATCTCTTTTTTTTTTGTCATTTCCAGTATCTGCAATATTTAAAAACAATAACTTATTTGTCTTAGTTTGATTTGTGCTGTTTGTCTGATTCCAGAAATTGCGCAGTGTTACTGTAACTGAGCCAGTTCTTCGACACCAGAAGTAACCTTTGACCTTTCATTCCCACCTACACAGGGGAATTACCCAACAGCCCCCTCTCTCCAATCCGTTCCAGTAAATCAGACTTGCCCAAAACAGTTACAGAGGCACCACAATACTCAGTACCAGAATACAGGTCACCTAAGGTTACTGAAGATAATTACACGAATGTCAGATTTGTTAATAAGATAATTGACATTTGGATGCAACCAGAATCCCAGATGTCTCTATATTCCTTTATTTTTCTGCTCATTTATTCATTTTTAGACAGGAGGAACTACATGTTAACTTGGACATCAAGAAATTCACATATCTTGAACTATCGATTGTTGAATAATTACCAACGTCTAAAATCTGATCAATACTAATGAAAAATAACAACAAAGACTTTTTTGTGGTCTTGTGGCCAAAGCAATTTAAACATTTATAATTTATTCATGACCAAATGAGCTACAGATCAAAACACAAGAAATACATATGCCGTATTAATTAAGTGAATAAATGTATTATATGATGTTGGTAATGATGAATGGTGTAACCATACTGTGGCCTACCATAGTTGGGCAAATGAATGGAAAATAGAATTGTACGCCGTAAGACAGCTGAGAAAAGGCTCCATCTGCTGGTTAAACTATGTAATTGTGTTTAAGCTGAGAAAAAAATAGTAGCTTTATAACTTCATCTGCCAGCAGGGGGAGGTGTTGAATCGCTAAAGCAATAAGTCATCACAAAGGCAGGAAGTTTGGTAAAAATGTGCTGGTGTTGTATAACCTCAAACAGGCCTTATCACTGATGTGATGTGTTTTTGTTACATGCAGTATTAATTGTGCTTTTAACGTGTGAATGCACTATTGCTTCTGATTGGTTGGTGGTTGCTGAACAGTATACGTGTTGAAACCGATTGCCATCTGTGCTGTGATGTCTGTGTCTCCCCATCATGTATAATTTTACGTTTGAGTGGTATCACTGGCTGTTTTTCAGCCTTAGCCTGCTGTGATTATGCTCACGATAGCACAGCCCACGTCTGAATGCGTGTGTGCGCTTGTGCATGATCACATATGCATGCGTGGTGCGGATGTACGGTCAGCAGGTGGCAGCCTGTGGCCACATGGCCTCACCTTGCTCATTTCCCTTGGGTCCCTGGGGGCCCACGGCAGTTGGGGTGGAGCTAGCTGAGGAACTGCTCCCCTTGGCGTTCTTCTTGCACTCGAATGCCACCTGGTCCTTGCACAGTCTGTGA
Organism: Mormyrus proboscirostris; assembly: GCA_026779585.1. NCBI lineage: Eukaryota > Metazoa > Chordata > Actinopteri > Osteoglossiformes > Mormyridae > Mormyrus > Mormyrus proboscirostris. The sequence continues at coordinate 1,016,253 of JAODKF010000030.1, read as the reverse complement.
CAGTTCATGCCGCAGTCTGTTCCAGAGACAGAGGGAAGGGTGCGTTACAGCAGAATGACAGTCAGTCAGTCAGTCAACCAATTGAGTACATGCACTACATCTGACACCCAATCAACACAAACACCTCCCTAATGATGATGACGAAGGGGGTACATATATTTATTCAATGCATTAAAGCTTGCTGTCCCTCTTATAAGTTGCTCCCATCGTCCACAGATGAACATCACACTGCAGAAACCTGCAAGGCATGCTGGTCTGTGGCACCGGCCTTTTCAAACCTCTGTGTCACTGGGCCACCGCCTCCTAGAGACACACGGGGCGGAATCTGAGCCGCGTCACTCATAGGGGGAGCAGATAAAAGAGCAAGCATCTCCGCTTTGTTTGGGCTCTTTCCAAACACTTCCCCCCCCCATAACACTTCACCTGCCACTGGCCCCGTTGTGCGTTCTCCTTCCTGGGGTGACACTGAAAACGGTCTGGAAAGAGCGTTCTATAACTCGTGTAATTACAGACCACGTTCAGAGCACGCTTGCCAAAATTCTGTTTGGCGGCGCTGTCAGGAAATGCACGCTTCCTGTGACTGCAGTCATGCTTTGACTGAGAGCGTGCAGCTTTTTCCCAAGAGGGGCCGCTCCACCTGCACGGAGCTCTGTCACGCTTCCAAAGAACCTCAACAGCATTCAGACTAATTGGGGAATAACGAAAGGAGTCACCTTTACACCTGTAGCCTTGCTTGATGACCCCCCATAGCTGGAGAATGAAGAGAGAAGCAGCAGATCAGTGATAGGGTTTGCAAGGGATGCTGGGAAATGCTGAAAATATGCGGGGCACTGGCATGGCATGGCATGGGGGAGGGGAGGGGAGGCCAGGGCCACACTTAGTCACGGGTGACTCACGAATCCAGAGCAGTTGTCGCAGAAGGTGGGCTTCATGTAGGTGGTCTCCTGGAAGTTGTGGACGAAGCCCACACCCAGCTTGGAGCAGATGACGCTGGCTCGCATGAAGTAGGCTGTGATTTCCTCCCTGCTGATGAGACCCTCCCTGCAGGCAGGAGAAACCAGGGAAGACGGGGGGGGGGGGTCTCTATTAAACACATCATGACTGTCACGAGCTGGGAACAGGTCACAGGACCAACCGGCTGCAGGTACCCCACACCCACATGATCTTAAATATGAGAGGACGGGAGGGGCCGCATCCTGACTCGACACCCGTGTTGCTTTCCGACTACTAAGCTCGCTTCGGTCATGGGAGTACGGTACGCGTGAGTCTCACAGCACTCACTTCTCTTTGTCCATGACGCAGAAGGAGAAGGGAAAACTGGCTGCTATCTTCTCAAACTCTTCATGGGAGATGTAGCCATTCTCGTCGTGGTCGTAGTTTTTAAACACCGACTGCCAGGAAAAGCGAACAGCAAAGACGGAATTATTCATTGGGATAACAATACGCTTTGTCAGTATGCCATGATTGAGCAGTGAGGAACAATGAATTGCATGAGGTACAATGAATTCTCCAACCTAATGGTGTGACTGGCGGTACTACTCCAATGGAAATCAGAAGGAGAAAAGTCTCATTCCCCTAATCTAGTATAGAGAATTTAAAAACACATCAGACCACTATGCTTAGAGGAAGTGAGCCATGCTGACTGCAGCTAATCAGTGTGCTGAAATGTGCCCTTGATCAACCTCAATATCATGGCTCTTGTTATGTTCTCATGTGACGTTGTCGTGATCGTCAATCTTAGACAGACGGGCCGAATCGGGGAAAAGACACAGCAGATATACGGACTCACATCCACCATCCTCTGCACGTGCTTGCTGATGGTCCTGGGGTCTGGTTTGGGGGCTACGCCTGAGGCCCAGTCTACCACGACGGGAGGCCGGGAGGGGGTGGCTGGCTGCTGGGCGACAGATTAACCCAGCATCAGTGCAATGTCACCGTACTGGAGCATCAGTGTAGCTGGATGTCTCCTGGGACTCAAACCGACAACCTTCATGAGTCTGACCTTATGCCCACCTGCTTCCCTAAGGCTTGCCTGGGTCACTCACCGGTGCCTTACAGTTTTTGGGCTCCCGTGCGTAGGACAGCTCGTAGATGTCATCCTCTGTGTAATACAGGTCCAGAGACAGCTGGAACAGGATCAACGGCAACAGCAGTCAGGTGACTTGCACAACTGTGTGCTCGTTCACTAGTAATGTGGTAAACAGCTGAGATTGGCCGGTATCCATTTTGCACAGAAATAAACCAGCGGACTGAACAAGGAGACCGGATAAGTGGATCAGGTCTATAACAGAGATATATAACCTGGCCATAAAAGGACCGTATAACAGTCATGTAAGCTGACCGTCAGTAGATGAACCAGATCTTTGTTAGCATCCAAGCGTGGGGGGTTCTGCTGCAGTTGGATCAGCTCATTGATGTGGTTGTAGAGGGCCTGCAGCTTCTGTACGTTAACCTTGCTGTCCTCCACGTAGTCAGACATGGCTTCATTGACAGAGATGAGATCTTTGAGGTGGACGCCCAGGATGGGGATTTTAAACCCTGTGCATTTGCCATAGGCCTGTCGGTAATTGTCATAGTTCCGATAGGAGGACAGTAGCTCTGTCATTTCATTTAGTACCTGCAGGGAAAGCCAGTTACAGGCGGATTGAGCACCATGGAAGGGTTAGGGAGTGGGGCTACAAAATGCTGTTTTCCCAGTATTCACTGCTAATGATTTCTTAGAATTCTGTGTAATGCATTTCTCTTCTCTATGAACTAACGCCTTTGTGACAATACCTAAAAAATAATAATAAATAAAGGTTTAATGAGTAAGTCAAGGGAGGTATAGAGTTTACTGCCAGTAAATTTCTGAATAACACTGTCAAAGCAGCTCAGTTAATGTGCATGTAACCCTACACCACTGAAAAACGGGCAGTGGTCTAAGTCTATCACACCCCTGACTTCAGAGGCGATTAAAAGTAGACTGTGGCTCCCGTCGTTAAGAGGGTAGCTTATGGGAAGAGTAAGCAGCTGTTACCTTGGTGACGTCGCCGGACACATGGGAGCTGGTCTCCTTTAGCCGCGAGATAGAGCTGTGACAGAGACCTCCCACCACGGCCATTAGTGTGTTGAAGTTGTGCATCATAAGGAGCTTCTGTTGGGAAAGACGGTCCAAAAGTATGTCAGCATCTCTGCAATGCAAACCTTTGTTGTGTTTCTAGTGTTTCTACATAGCTTTCTGGAAGGGCTTCCGATCCTCCTGCCCTACCACCTGATGGGCTAAAAGAGCTACCCCCCCAGCCCCCGACTCTCAGTGTCATGGATATAGACTGGGCCTTGCCGGAAGAGCCCATTACCCGCTGTGACGTGATTAATATTGAAAGCCCGTTTGTGCAGAGTTGAGGGCCCACGGAGAAGCACTTGAGAGTCATTAGGGGCTTGTTTGGCCTGTCCCTTTGTGCCCGCTCACTTATCGGCGACACAAACATTAGCCTATAGCAACGGAGCCGGCCGCACCTGAGCCACGTGGATAAACTTGGTGAAGACTTCGGCCCGGAGCTGGGCTGTGGGCCGGCTGAGAACCATGAGCTGGACCCACTGGGAGATGCCGTTGCACAGAGCGATTGATCGCTCCATCATGGGGTTATCCTTCATGCAGCCGCTGCGGATGTAGTTCTGGTAGTCTGCGAACTGAGAAGGGGAGGGGGCGGGGTGGGACTCAGCATCTCAGCTGGGTTTCCATACCCGTGGTGGGTGGAGCTAATCATGCCCCGCCCAAAGTGGCTGAGTAAGCAAATGACAGCGTGCTATAATCATCACCCACACATCCCATAGCCTTGTTTCACGCTTTGCACACGGGTGTTTGCTTGTGCATGTGTAGGTGTGCAAGGATGCATCTCTTCTATATAATGACATCACTATGCTGACGGAGGACCTTTAAAGGACCTTTTAATGGTGAGTCTGAATACTTCTTCTCACATAACTTAACGAAGCCAGCTGGATTGGACCAGTGTACCAGTTCTACACAAAACAGGGCTAAAACCCATGAAAATGAAAGTGAGAGAAGAGGTGAAAAATTTCACTTGTGACTTGCTGTGGTGTAAAGGTCCGTAGCCTGAGTAAATGAGTAAGCCTGGGTCACATCCAAAACCTCAGTCTTAAATGTCCTTGCTTGGTGTTTTACTTATATAATCGCTTTATAGGCTCTAATGTAAAGCAGCTGCAAAGCCAGCTGAACATACTGAAATCCTGCAGAAGGATTTGAACTCCAGGTAGGTCAGGTGTTCAGCCAACTCCTCAGGTTCCAGGTGGTCGAAGAGCAGCGACACCTTTCTCTTCTTGCTGCTGTTGGCCTTGATCTTTTGGCTGGCCTTCCAGGACCAGTCTCTCTCGGCTCTGAAAATGCAAAGGATTCCGGGAGGTTAACGGCGTAATAAGTCAACTAGGGAGGCAGCAGGCGCTAGATTCACAAAAGCCAGAACATGAGAAAAAATCCCCATGGTATGAATAAAGTGCTTATTCTATTCTATTATATTCTATTATATTCTAGTTCACAGGATGTCAGGGAAATTAAATGACCAAGTTCACCATACCTCAAATATTTTTAACATAGGTGAGAGGATTGCTATTTCTATGCATATTGTTATATTTTAGAACAAACCTAAACCTTGACCACAGACCTGCATATAAACTTTTGCCAATGACACTGGGCTCTGTGACAGATATAAAAAAAAAAAATCATCCCAGGTAACACGTGACTTTTTTTTTTTTCCCTTTTGTGCAGCTACAGCACGAGAACCTTGACGTGTTGCTAGGGCTGTTTCCACGACTTTCCTTCCATGGAGGAGACTGGTCTCTGTTCCACAGTGACTCATTAAAAGCGGAGGCATTGAAGCAGGGAGTGTAAAACAGCCTCACCCCCGACCCCCCCCGCTGGCGGAATGGAAAGGGTCCGGAAT
>JAODKF010000030.1:987195-1000151 GCA_026779585.1 Mormyrus proboscirostris | reverse complement strand
CAGAGTACTCAACTGGTTGGTTGAAACAAAATCCTGGTCTGGATTTGTACTCTCTGGACCTGAAATCTCCACCACTGTCAAAGAGATCTTCCACAAGTGCTTATCCAGTGCACACTGCCTGGAACCTTTCCCGGGAAACACATGAGGCCGCCTACCATAGAACGTACACCAATAGGAACACAAATTAGCAAAATGCTACATATCACCTATTGTGCTGTGTTTACGTTTATATAATCTTGTCCAAAGTGTCTTGCAGGTATAACAGTAAGTGTCACAAAGAATACGGGAAAAACATCATCGCTTTATAAAGGTTTGCTGGTCGCTGCTGCATATAACAGTGGCTATTTAAAAGGGAAAAAAAAGCTGTAAAAATACGAAATTAGCATACCGCAAATAGTGTAATGCTGATGCCCAAAATAATCCTTGTCGCTGAGGGTCACCGAGATGGATGCATTTAGGAGGCTTTACACGTCCTTCTGACCAGGGGACAAAACTTATAGCGTGAGTCACCCATCCTGAGCCTGGGTGCCGCATTCCTAATGGTGAGATGGTACTCTGCCGTCGGTGACTTGGTGAAAAGGCCATGAGCTGCTAGAGCAACAGCTCCACGCACTCTTCCTAAGTTAAAGTATCTCTTGTGACCAATTAGCGTCATGAGTGACAGGTAGTGTCTCTATACCTTTGCTCTGCAGTAAATGTTGGGAGCGTTACTCTCCTGAGTCGCCTTCCACGCTCCTCAACTATCAAGCTTCCCGCCCAGGGTGTCTGGATTATTTTATGGCCTGGAACCTACAGAGCCCCCTTCTTTAGGATCTGATTATGAACTGATAGTTCAGGTTCATAAAGTGAAAATCCAAACCAAGATTTTATTTAAGCCGGTTGAGCATAAAAAGTCACAATCAAAGCGAACTCAACCGGTTGGTTGAAACAAAATCTCGGTTTGGATTTGTACTTTCTGGAACTGGCTATGGAATGGATGCATGGTACAGAATTTGATTAATGTCATAACTTTTCAGAGACATCTCCTTTAGGTTTTAAGGAAGTTCTAATGATCACTGAGGTTTTTCGGGGAGTTTTTTAAATGACGCTAGGCACGGATTATGTAAACTATGAGACGTTAAGAGCGTGTGCTTATCGCATAATAATGAAAGTCTTTGATGGAAACTGTATTTTTGTAATGGAAATACGTCTTGAGTCATAATTGCGGCGGGTGGGGGGGGGGGGTATCACCAGAGAGGGGCGCCAGGGAGGAGCAGCAGTGAGCGAAACATGCAGTCGCGGTGCTGACAGTCCGCTCCCTCTGCCATTGTGTGGCCGTGCACTGCAGGACAAAAACAGGCCCTGATAAAAGCAGTATGGCCCAAAATACTGTATCTCGAGTCGCACCCACTTTTTCCCCTCCAATCTATCCCCACACCCACCCTGCCCTGATAGTTTGGGGCCCTTCTTGTGGAACGCCGATTATTCCTTTCTCCATCCCAACAACCCACCCGAGTCGTCCTGTGACCTTGCTCAGCCACACATGGAACAGGCTCGTCTTCTCAATATTTTTTTGTCCTTTTTAGCACGAGGAGGAGTTAATTGGCCTAATCTGACAGCAGTCCGTTTGGTTTTATAAGCGCTGAGTGACTCATTTTGCCAGGGCAGAGGGTACAGTCTGCCTCTCCTCCGTCAGGCACCAAAGGATGTAGCACAGCCTGGAGCCATTGGCCACGTACAATAGAAACTAAGCATAACAACTTTAACTTTGTTAATTAAGGATGGAAATGATGACGCGAACCACAGACTGAGGTGCCCAAATTATCATTGTAAAAATAACTATCCTGCCTCCGTGTCACAGCCCTGACATCATTCTCACATTTAACTCTACCACATTACCGTGACTGCGTCCTCATCTCTGCAGCCGCTCGCAGTTCTGTTCCAGGCATCTTTAGATCAGCCGAGAGATACTCCTGTGGCTGATTCTTAGCTGTTTCATGCATCTTCTGGAGAACCGTGAAGTCAATGTTATCACCTCGCGTGCCAGACCACCAGAAAGCGTACAGTACCTCTACATGATGAGCCGGATGTCATCTGTTGCCTTGATATCAGGGTTCCGTTGTTGGGAGCCGTCAGTTCTCTTGACAAGCCGATCTCTAGTAACGAGTAGGGCCGCTTTAGGGATCGAGGGCCCAGCCCTTCAAAAGTGGGAGTTTTTCCTGGAATTAAATCTACTGGGACGAGCGGCTGCCTGCCCAAGCTCTGCATTCCTATCCCAGGCAATTGTGATGATTGGGGGATGGTACTTGAGATTCCACCACACAAAATCCAACCTCCAAATTTGGGGGCAATCAAAGAAAGGAAGTTATAGAACTCTTCAAACAGGGAAGGCACCTGTTTAAAATTGGCTTTTGGTGCAACTGAAAGATACCATCCCTGAGCCCACGAGTTTGGCTATTCCTAAGGCATTGTGGGTTATCTGTCTGTTAGGCTGAGAATCTGTGTGTCCCAGCTGAACATGATGGCGTTTTCACTCCGTTAACAAATTTCCTGGGAAAAGAGAGAAAATATGCAGCGACGGCATTTGTCCAAATCTGAAGCCAAGCTGTCCCAAAGGAACGGGGGACAGGCTCGGCTGTCCATATTTTGATTATCCAGCAGATAAAAAGGAAGTTCCGCATGAAAAATATCTAAATACTGCATTCGTTTGCAGGGCTGGTGCAAGGGCACCATTTCATTGGGGGGCACAAAAGACATAGTGAAACATTAAGTTATTTACACTAGTTTTAATATTTCACTACTTTTCTTGTGAAACAGGCACATGCTAGCTAGTTAGCAGCCAGGAACCCTATGTACCGAAATATTGAAATGTTTTTTCATATAAATGAATTGACAAATTTTGTTTTCTGTTTCTGGGGAGCTTCAGGTGGGGGGGGGGAACTCAGCAGAATCTTGCATAGGGCAGCAGAACAGCCATGTGTCAACATCACACAAACCACTATTCTAACCCCAGGGTGACACATTGTAGACAGCACTCTAATGAGGTAGGTTATAAATTTGTCAGGTTAAGTCATTTTGTGGCCCTAGCTGCAGGCTGTACTGATTAAAGTTACATTTCTTCTGACACATGAACACAACTGTCCTTAGTATCCAAAGACAGAGCGCATCACGGTCACTTTATTATCATGCCTGCAGTGGATCCAGGCTTATCAGGTAACTATATGTATTCTGGGAAATACAAAAAAAATCCACTCATACCATGAATGTCTCACGGAGACAATATTGTGCATGTTTAAAACGTAGATACTGGAATCATTTTGGTTAATTTTCGAAGAATCAGTCATTTCTTATGCCTGAATAAATCAGATTATTGCTCTGGCATCCTTAGACAAGAAGCTTTATGACTTATCTCAAACTTTGTGGTTTCAATAGAGGAAAAGAAATGTTAACAGAATAAATACAAGCCAGACGGTTCTCGGAGTTAAGTAAGCATACTGTATGTCATGGACTGACAATCGGGGTCTGTATTTGGGGGTTGGGTCTGCTAATGATAAGTTACAGTGAGGGATGGCGAGTCAGCGCTTCTCAGTGTTTATCAGCGCTAAGAGCATGAGGCTATGTCTCCCACACCTCCTGAGTGGGATGAGCAACATTCAGAGCTTTGCGCTTCTTCGCTTGCTTATACCTGAGCAGAATGTACCTTCATCAGTGCATTAAGCTTGCCTGTTTAACACCAGTCCCTCCCAACGCTGCCAGATGTTTCTTCACCATCCAGACTGTCTCCTGCTCCCCCTGCTGCCCAAATCTATATCAACGCCTTGTTAGGTCCCTGAGATGTGCGGCAGACTCAGGCCCCTTGTGGTTAAATATATGCATTACATCACAGTTATCCATCCACTACTTATCCAGTACAGCAGGCTTATTCAAATCATAGCACTGAAGGTCTGAGCACTGCTGATTTTCCAGCCTTCCTTTACCTGTGAGCCAGGTGTGAAGCCTCTGTGGTCAATCAGGATCAGTAATTTTTAAACTAACTGCCTGGGAGAACTGAGAACTAGGCCTGGATTTGGAATCGAGGTCCGGATTTGAAGAGCTCTGCAGTGCAGGTTTATTGGGGACCAGGAAACTATCAACACAGGGCACACAGGTGGGGACACCCTAGATGGGATTTTATTCAATTTGAGAATTTTATATAATGCTTTCCATAACATAATCACCCCAAGGGACATGACAAGGGTGTCTGACAGTCCATTACTGCATTTTTTATACAAAATACTGCATGAAAGTGTGAAGAGGGAAGAATGTGACAGGACAACAGAGGAGAACAGAAAATCCAGAGTAAGGAGTGAAAAACCCCCTGGGGCTCCAAGGTTGACTGGTGCATATTGACATTATAGAAAACTAGAAAATGATTCTGTTTTAATAAAAGCAAGGTGTAAATTTATAAACTTCATAGTCAGAGCCCATCAATGAGTCAGTTCTGTAAAAGCTGGCAGATCAAAGGCTGCACTCTGTCCACTGCAGTGTACATACACACATACCTCACACTATGGGAAGCCAGAATACCCTGATAATATAAAAACAGCACACACTGAGCAAAGGTGGGATTCAAACCCACAACCCTGCAGCTGTGAAGCAAAATGCCACCCAATTGAGACAGTGGTTTGAGTACAGGATGTAAATCACAGTGAAAGTAAATCCACATTCTCTATCCAGTAAGTGAGATACAGTGAGCACGGGACAGATAGGAGCTGCCAGTTTACCAGGGGTGGTTTTAGGGGGGGGCAGTGCTTCCATGACAACATGCATAGTCGCCTCTGTGCCCCCCCCCCCCCAAATACTTATGCTACTTTGCTTATGCTACAAGTTTGTGGAAGCAAGACAGTTTAAACAGGAAATCAGAGTAAGTTACATATTTGTAAAAACTGTAAAATGTAACTGCAAAGCATTGGATAAATAATTTGTCAGTTTTTTAAATTGTGTTTTGCTTCTTAATGCTGGCAACCTAGTGTAAGTAATCTTTGGAGGACATTAAGGTCAAATGCATCTGGCCCCCTATAACAGAACAACTGTCTGCCCCCCTAGTTGAAATGGTCTAGAATTGCCACTGCAGTTTACCAACAATTAAGCTGTACTTTTTTGTGGAATTTTGTTAGTGAGGAATATATTTGTTAGATGTCAAAATGGACAGGTGTGTTTTTTTTTACAAACACTGTCATGCCGTTGTGAAGATTCTGTGACTAGCTTAGGCATTCTGCTATACCGGTGAATTAGCTCAGAGACTTGGAATTCATTGGTTGGAGACGCACCAATCAGGGCAAAGAGGAAGCCCTGGTGCTTGTATTTTGATATGTGTCTTTGAATGCTATGCTTTCTCACAGCATTGCTATTTTAGTTGCTTTTGATCATGCACGATGGAGACTATTTATAAGACAACTTTCTCTGGCTATAAACAAACTAGCAGATGTTTGGAGGAGAAGTCTTTACTTCAGGGGCACTTATAAAGTTGACAAATAGAAACACAAATGATTGAAAAATTTTAACTCAATCTGTGACTCTCAAACTGTAACTGTAAGCATGCCCCCTTGTGGTCATAACATAACAATATTTTAAAAAATTATTGCATTTCTCCTAACAGGGACAAATGGTTTATGATTTATGATCCCATGTACATCAATATTATATTTGTGTGATGCCTTCATCACATACAAGACACCCCATAATTTAAGAGTGACCGTCCTACCTTCTGAGTCCCGATGAGCACTTTGGTTGGCCGCCCACTCCTCTGCTCTTGGCGAACGCCCCCCTCCCAAAGCCGTGTGCACTGAGTAGCAGTAAAACTGAGAAGTGAAGTTCAGCTGCAGTTGCTGAGCTTCCCACCCTTTGTGACCCACCCACCCAGTGTGATTTATCTAGCAGAGCACAGCACCATACAGTTGTAGGATCTATAGGGGTTTTTTGGTGCAATTCATCTACTTTCCATTCTATGTGATTAAGGTAACATACAGAGATATTATAACGGTTGGACTGCGGGAAGGAACACAATGTGTACGCACTCCGGTCTCCCCCTCCCCCAACCTGAATGCGGATCTGAATGCTGAATACTTATGTGCCACTAGAGGTCTCCCCACTTGCCAAATCACCCCCACCCCCTCCTTAATCTCTGACCCCAAAACTCGCAGGCACCACTGTCATGTTTCCTTTACAGGTCATGTCTCTCATTTTAAATAGAAAAGTGTAGACTTCATCAGGCTTAATGAAATGGAAATAGTTTGTTAAATTCATGTATTAGTCAGTGCACTGGTCCCTAACGCACGCCATCTCCTATTGTTTCAGTTCGTTCTGCTTATGTACATTAGCAATGTGCGACTCCGTACAGAAAAACAGCTACGCAGGAAGCACAAGTCTTCTGTACGTGGGGCTGTGCGGTTTCCTTCATGCTGCTAGTGACTATTTGTGGTGCAAGACACACACCTATCCTGAGTGTTGTATGCACATGTGGTTGCGTAGTGATGCAAGGTGCCCCAATAAAATGTCCTTTTGGTTGTTGTTAGAAATTTCTAGACCTGGGATGAGATATCATGGAAAATGCAGATCATGGAAATTACCTGAAGATTGTTGAATGTTTGTGGTTCGTTCTGGGTTTACAGATGCAATATTTTATGTTGTAACGTAAGTTAAAAATACATTTCATTTATTTAACAAATCACAAAAAAACTCAAAGTGTAATATTCATTGCGTCACTTTAGATCATGTTCAGTGTTTCTCCTAAGCTGGATGCGTTGAACACGACCGAACAGCACACGTGTTTGGCGGGCATCTTCCGGTTCATAAAAGACCGCTGCGGATATTAAAACACGTCCTCTGATTTAACTCAAAGCAGCCAAAAGTAGACGAGGTACATAATGTGCACAATGGAAGATTGCCAATTCTTGGAAAGCTTTAAAAATAAGCGTTTAAAAATCACCCTAAAGTCCGCTACATACGTTGGCACAATACAGCGCGTCAACTTAAACAAAACGCTGATCCTGGAGGATGGTGAGCGGGCCGGGATGGTCATAGCAAGTTTCCCTGCTCATTTGGCTGTTAATGGCATGCCGTATTTTTTAGTATTCATTGTACATATTCCATGCATTATCAGTTGACTGTGTCTTTTTTCCAGTTGTCGATTTCCAAAGTGGCAGAAAATTTCCTGGGACGAAGCTTTTCTTTGGTCGGGAAATTTTAAACGGTGATCAATTGAAATAGCCGTATTACATTATACAGTCTCTTTGGGTAAAACGTGCTGTAATGCTTACCGAATACTTCTGTTGTTGCAATGTTTAGCCAATTCTTTTTCATATTAAATGCTGAGGTATGATGCTGTATTCTAATATATTTAATTTAATCTAAATATAAAAGTGAAAGCTGTTGGATAAACATTTATAAAGCAATGTGTATTTATTTTTGCAATGTGTATATAGCTTTTTTTGTATTTTCCAGTTGAACTCCCGCCTGCTCCAGAGTGTGATAATGGGTATGCATATATATTCACGGCGTAATTTACGGCTGTGAAGAAGAAGCAGAATTTTAACCTGATACGATTCACTGTTTTGGTGTGACCCCCCGCCCTCCGTCTCCCCGTAGCGGGGCTAATGACAGGGACAAGGGCCAGCTAACGGTGTCCGAGTTTCAGCCTTACAGGAAAATTATGAAGCTGGGTAGGTCTCCGCCGATCTCTTTTATTAAATTTTAAATTAATGTTAAAGTACACACAAAGGGAAAAGAGAGAAAACCTTCGTGGTGGAAAGTCTTTTGTCAGTTTGCACAAGTATTTCCTACGCATTGATAGTGGTATTGATAATAAGCACAACAATACCAGCTTCCACCTTTTCACAAGCTTAGCAGAAATGTCATTTAGCTTCAGTGCAGAACGCATGCTTCCTGAAATTTAAAAGTAAGAATTTGCTGTGTGCAGGCGAGGACGAGGCTGACAGTGAGTATGTGGACTTTGTGGTGGTTGACGAGTTCTATGAGAAGTTCAGTCCTGCTGTGAGTATCTCTAGGAACCGAAACCTCGCAGTCACTTCCCATACCATCGGGGTCAGTCCCAAAAGTGGAAGCAGTACCAAGTTGACACTGATCATGCCTCAGATGTCAGGGTCACAGGGGACGCGCCATGAAATTGAATCATCAGCTTCGTTCTTTAATTTTTTGCTCTATTGGCCAGCAGAAAAGTTCGGAGTGGTTTGTCTTTGGTGTCGTGTGCTGTGACTGTTTGCCCCTCCCACCTTCAGGTGATGAACATCCGCAAACAGCAGGTGATCGGGATTGCGGGCGACGCGTTGGGGGCGTTCCCCCACGCCAGGCTCTGCTGGCTTCAGGTGAGCAGCCCCTTCCTTATGGGGGCCATGTGAAGGAATGGGGGGGGGAGGCAGACTTCTCACCACACCTGTGTCCCGTCTGTCACTCAGATCTCCACCAAGGACAAGGTCTACCTCTTTGACATCCTGCTGCTTGGGCCACGAGCCTTCAAGAATGGCTTGTCCATGATTCTTGAGAATAAGCACATTTTAAAAGTGAGCAACTTAATTTATAATAAATGTTTATTATGTTGCATTATCTGCAGGCCTATAAATTAGTGTTTTTAAATCCTTTTGTGGCTTTTCTTTATTTTTCGTAGGTGACGCATGGCTGTCGGGGTATATCGTCCTGTCTCTTGGCTCAGTACAACGTCAATCTCACCAATATCTTCGACACTCAGGTGCCGGTACACGATGTTTCTGGAAATATCAGAATCAGTAATATATCGCAAACGAAAATTAAATGAAAGAGAGAAAAACTGTTCGTTTTGGCGGACGGTTGTATCTCCTGAATTGTGTTCTGTATTCTCTCCTTCCCTACCTTACTCTGTTTGTTGCCCTGTGCCCTCATCACTGTTAGGTCGCAGACGTCTTGCACTTCCACATGGAGACAGGCGGCTTGCTCCCGGCACGGGTCAGCACTCTGCAGGAGGTTGTGGGCCTCCACCTGAAGGTGGCGCCCTCACGCCTGTCACCCCTGAAGATCAAGGACCAGCTGGCCAAGGTGACTATACTGGATGGCACACGCCAAGAGGGAGAGGGAGGGAGGGAGAGTGAAGCACTGACTGCAGCTCTGTGTGTGTGCTTGTGCATGTGCAGGAGGATGGGGAGGTTTGGTATGTGCGGCCCTGCCCCGCCGCCCTGCTCAAAGTCATGGCCCTGTCAGTAATCCACCTGCAGCCCCTGCGGCTGGTGCTGCTTGATGCCCTCCTCTCTGACTACACTGACTTGGTGGATGCATACCTGGAGCACAGCAGGCAGGATTCCATCCAAGTTCAGGACCTTGGCTCGGTAGGCGAGACCCCGGGCTGGTCGCTATGGTAACTCTATCCCTGAAAGATTCAGCACGGCTGCATTTGGCCGCGGGTGCCGAGGTGTTTTATTAACATTGTATCGTTGTCGCACTGAGATTTGTGTGCATCGGTGTAGCAGGACCTCAGTGTTTAACAGAAATGCAAAGATATTGTTAATGTGGGGGGGGGAAAATCCACATACTTAATTTTCTTTGTTTATTTGGGAGATATTGTTGCTCTGCATCATTCTATAATAGTTCAGCTAACAGAACTGCACTCAATAAAATAACCACAAAAACCTACTTATCAAGTTGTGGATTCGTTAGACGGGTATAATGGTGCAACTTAGTATTGTGATACTTAAGGGAAGCAGGTTAATAATCTGGAAATGTGGCAGCACCTAAATTCAAGATACCAAAACACCTGCGTGACACGAAATGTAGCCAAATATGTTTGTGATGAGTAAGTAATTCAGCCGGGAGCTTGGGAGGTGTTTTTTGGGAGGGTGTTTCTGGCTGTAACTCTGTACTCGGTTCTGTGGTACAGTCTACTGGACTGGAGCTCCCCCCAGAGCTGCGGAAGTTGGAGCAGACCAAGCTGGAGCGACGGGAAAAGGCGCTGGACAGGTTCCCTGTCACCCACGACGGCTTGCTGGTGCGTTTTGGCTCTGGGCCCCTCGGGGACCAAGCAGCCCTTCCTGTGGGCTCTAAGCGCCCCGACCCGACTGAGAAGGCCTCCAAAGACTGGGATTTCGGCTTAAAGTCTCATCCAGTTCCAACCTTGGGGAAGGAGAACAGCGCCCCCAGGCTCTTGGAGACTGTGGCAAAGTCAGTGGGGGGGGCATCGCAGATGGAGGGGGTTGGCTGCCCCGTACCCTATCCTGCTGTCGGAAGAGGACTGGCTCTCCACACACCCACAGATGACACTGCGGAGCTTTCCGGTGCCTCCAAACCCAGGATGGGGGGCGAATCTGCAGAGGTGACCCCAGTCCCACCGCCTGCTGCCATAGAGACCCCCGTAGCCTGGATGGGGGGCATTTCCAGGGGACTTCACATAGGAGCTGCCCCTTACAGTACCACGTGTTTTGGACGGGGGCACTTCTTCCAGAAAATCCCCCCCTACAGTCCCTAACAAAATGAGCTAAATTAATCTGTGTACCGATTTCATTAGCTGCCGCGTCTAAATTCTTGGGGGTGATTCACCATTTTGGTTGTTCGTTCCTTTTTGTTATAAGAAATGAGCCCCCCTTCTGTATCAGCGACGCATCTCTCTCGTTCCTGTTTATGGGGACTGTCGTTTTGAGGCATATCCCAAAACCGACCATTAGATGGCATTGTTGAGTTATGAGACTTTTTCTTGGCTAGTTAGCGCTCGGTGACGTGTTGGATTTAGTTTTTCTTTCATTTGACATTCTGACAGCTGGATTGAGCATTTGACAGATCTTCCTGCTCAAAACGTCTGCGGTGGAGGATTGATTACCAGTCAGGGGTTTAAAAATAAACATCCGTCACAGTCTTGCTTTAATTATGCATTTGTGTGCGCGTCTGTATGTTTAATTTGGCTCCAGAATAAAGCTTCCACTGATTGTGAATTGAAATGTATTTCAAGTTTAATTTGACTAGCGTTGATTTTTCAAAAAAATTAAAATTAAGAAAATGCGCGCCCCCCGTTCTGCTGAACAAGCACTCGCAGATCCGAGGCTACCGTGTGGCGCGTGGGAGTAATTGGGTAGCCTGAGCTGGCGGTAAGTGTGCGATTTAACTTGGTAATGAGGGCGTCTTCCCGAAACACGCCGACTTCAGGCTGCCTCCTTTCTGAAGCGAGACGCTGCGCCCTTGCTGCCGGATCGGGCGCCCACCCGCTCCGAGCGATCATTATGCATGCGGCGCGGCGTGCGTCACGTGCAAATACATTCGCATAAATTATTTACTGGAGCAATGGGGTGGGGGCTTGCTGTCATGAAGCGGTATAGCTGGGATGCGGCTGTTTTAAGTAATTTTTTCGGAGTGGCTGGGTGGAAGTGTTGACTATAAACGGTGCATATGCATTTGCCCCCATGTCCGCAAGAAGCCGCACGTACTAAATGATTTTCTAGCCGCAGTAGGTTTTAGTATAAGTCCTCACACGTAGCCTGTTAGGGGGTGAAGTAAAAAGGGATGAAAGAATAAGATGGATGGACCCTTTAACCGCTAAATTTAGAGTGAGTAAACACTATAAGGAGGAGGGAGGGCCGTCCTGTCGAGAGACGACTGGAAAAGCCATTACGGCCATTTCCCAAGCGTGTAGGCTTCTGATTGGGTTAACAGTGCCCCAGGTGTGATTAATGGTACATTCGGCCCATAGGGTCCTTAGGGGTTCATAGACCGGCAAGATCTCACACGTTACACCGCCGGGACGGGTCTCTACACGGCGTCAGTTTGCCACTCAGCCAGAGAAAAGGAGCTAGAGCTGTGGA
Source organism: Mormyrus proboscirostris (assembly GCA_026779585.1). Taxonomy (NCBI): domain Eukaryota; kingdom Metazoa; phylum Chordata; class Actinopteri; order Osteoglossiformes; family Mormyridae; genus Mormyrus; species Mormyrus proboscirostris. The sequence continues at coordinate 988,362 of JAODKF010000030.1, read as the reverse complement.
CAAAAGGGCAGAACGGGCTGTTTGGTATCGAAACGGAACCTGAGATGACAAAACGCGGGAGGCTGGCGTGAGAAGGGGGCGTAGCACTTAACAGCCATGGTTATCTCTGTACAGGCGCCTTGGCCTATCTACTAGCGTTAACCGAAAGCATGAAACCGATAAAATGGGGTTTTAATTAACTAGAACAAAGCGGAAGACAAAGCGGATTGTCTTAGCGACCAGGTCCTGCTTAGATGCTGGATGCGGGTGACGTCCCCACAGGATGCTGACAGAGCATCTGAGAGGCAGCTCAGGAAGGGTTAGGGGAGGCTTGGGTTTGGGGCTGCAGGCCGCATTCGGCTGGGGTGGGGGGGCATGCTCTTCAGTCACCTTTCATCACACTCAGCCATCCGCCATGGACTGCTTTGTGGCCCTGCCCCCCAAAATACTCCAGTATGGAGTGGGAGGGGGCGCCGTGGCTCGCTGGGCTGTGAACGGGGCGGGGTGAGTCTTCAAGACCCTGCATTTCCTGTCCGTCACAATAATGCATCGCAAGCTCTGCTTCCTGTTTCTCAGGCCGGCGAGGAAGGAACCAAAGATTGGTCACACGGTAGTCAGGCTTCCTCCAAGCCCGCGTGGGTGTCCTCTCCACAGCGCTGATTGTTGTACCTTTTCATACCCCCCTCCCCCCAGGTTATTTTTAATGTGGGGTCGGAAACATATCCCCAGGTCATAAACAGGTTCTAAGCTACAGCCGCTGTTTATCTATAGCCAGTGTCCGCGTTGTTTCCTGGACACTAAGCGTCCGTGTCCCCGCAGTGATTCCCAGTGAATTCCCAGGCCTACGTGCACTACAGGGCACGATTTGGGGGAAGGGGGAAGGTGGAGAAGCAACAGAGGTGACGTTTGCGCTGCGCCAGGATCCGGGACGGGTGGCGATAAGCCTCGGCTGGGAAAGGGGACATGGGTTTTCAGCCCAGGATGCACCTCTGTGGTCTAGCAATCTTGGCCTGTGGGAAATGGCCAGACACAGACCCACTTGGGCTTTGACTGTGCCGGGGGCAGAGGGATGCTGAGATACAACCCACTGAAGCTTACCTCAGCCCATCCATCTCGCCAGTGTGGGGAAGCAATAAAAAAGGCCAATAGGATGTTGGGGTATATCTTCAGGTGTGTGGAGTTTAAGTC
>JAODKF010000030.1:962797-976562 GCA_026779585.1 Mormyrus proboscirostris | reverse complement strand
GGGATTTGAGAGTTTGTAGCTAGAGTTCATTTTGTTTTGTTGTAATAGAAAGAGAGTATTGTCTCAGACAGGCCTAGATAGCTGTGGTCCTCCGGGATCAGTCCCATCTGATAACAGGGCCTATTTGTACGTCAAAACCTTCCGTATGGATCGAACTGTACACGTGAGATCAACCTTCATGTATTTTAGGGAGATTTGTGAAAAGGTACATGACTGCTCATGACTGTGTATGATACAGGCTGAAAAAATTTTGCAGTGATGCTAAATTGTTGGATTTACATGGCCTTCCATCAAAGCCTGTTCCCCTTGCTGGCGTCCCGCATCTTCCCACCGTGGTTTAGTAACAAGTGACTGCATTTGCTGTGGCTAATGGATTTTTAAGATGCTTGCGTTTCGGACTAACACATGTTGAATAATTGACAGCCCTGGTCAGTTGAGCCTGGTTGAGTTTCCCCAAAGTCTGCAGGTTCAGGTTACCCCACCTCCACACAGCCCACTCCAGGTTTGCCCATGTTTAGTGGGGTTGGGGGTGGGGGGGTGACTATATTCATGGTGGCCAAACTTTATGAAAAAAACAAGCCCGCATAATCCATGTTCACCGTCCTGTTCCCATGACGATGGAGAACGTGAAGGAACCCAGTCTGATGGGATTCCTGTTTTCATCCCCTGCGCTGGAGGTAAAATCTGCCATGAGCTAATGAAACCTGTCCATGTAACGTCAGGGTTAAGTGTCTCCAAAAGTTATAGAGTCACATTGTCGATGCCCCTCCTTTCAGTGACAGGCTCTGGTTTCATGCTTAAACGTTCAGGTGACCTTACATTGCTGGTCGACAGCCAGCTGCCATGGGTAATGTCGTATACCTCGACTTTACCGCCGCTAATTGGTGCTGGTAACATGACATGGTAGTACACCACTCACCGCAGCCCTCTGAACATTTTCCGGCTGGGGAGTGGGTGTCGTCTTGCTGTACGCTGCATGATACAGTGAGAAGATAAGCAGCCCTTGTGCAGTCATTCATGCACAAGTTGGTTCTTTAGGCTGCCTCATTGGTGGTTCATTTGCAATTAAGTGAGCGCTGCCTATTAAATGGTTGTAGTACAAAAGTGTTTAGTACCAAAAGTGTTGCCAAAAACAACTGGTTATTACACAGGAGTTTGCAAGAATTCAGCATGACTTTGTTTTTCTTCAAGGGAACACACTTTCAAAACCTTAAAATATTCAAAGATCATTCATCATCATTAATGTGTATCTCAGGATACAGAGACGACAGGTGCAAATCTTGTTGTCAGATGTTTAGGAGAAACCCATTGCAGAGGATTATGGCCTGATTGTACCAGACTGGCATTTGTGTAGATATAAGTAAGTAGTGTGACAGATTCTCTTTTCACTAGGAGAAAAGCGGCCTGGATTCTAATGATTTTGTAAATGACCATTTGAGTTGCATGAGGTACTGGCTACTTTTTCAGTATCCCTCCTATGATTGTTGTGTAGTGGCCAAACTAACTGCAGGCATTTAGACAAACATAACCTGGAGTAGCTCTGACTGACCTGTCTGTAGTTTGTACGATAATAATACTAATTAAAAGGTGTGGAGGGGGAGAACGCATGTGTAACACTGTGTTGTCATGGCAATGGGGTGTGGATGGGGGAGGGGTGATATTCTGGGATCAGACTGCTGTTCGCTTGGGTTTCATTGTCGCTGCTGGCCATGCAGCTGCTTACTCCCACCAGCAGGGGAGAAAACTGTGTCCCAGCAAATCTCTGAAACATACCTCATGGCCCACTGATGTTGGGACGCAGGATATGCCAGGGTGCTGGCCTGCTGCTTCCCCCACGATGACTTCCATTGTCCCCTTCCACTGAAGGGTTTGTCCTGTGGGAAACAGTTTTGGCAAAGGTCAACCATATATCCTCCTATTGGTTCACCTACGACCTTTTGTCTATTGCTAAAGCAACTGAAGTCCAGGTCTTTAAGCATGAGGCTACAGCCAGTGCTTCTACTGGGAACATTTTTTATGAATTCCATGTCCATGAGTTCCTATGAACACATTTCATAATGCATTATAATGCATTCATAAAGCACTATAAACTTAGTTACAAATATTTATAAAAAGGCATAACACATTATAGCCATGTTTATTATGCATTATGAATGCTATATGACGGTCCCATCTATAATGTACTGTAGATACCTACATAATGCAGTACAAAGCATCCTTTTTTGTTATACCGACCATTATAATGCCTTATAAACGTATCTGAAATGCATTATTCATAGTTTTCAGCTACGTGATTGGCTCAGGGACCCTGGAGGGCAAAAAACTCCAAAACTCCACTCTTCCGAATTATCGGTCAATACTGGACACTCCATAGAACAGCAGCACAGATCAGTTAATCTATCATTTGTGTTTTAGATCACATATCAACAGAATAAAAACAAAGATATGAGAATATAGCTCCACTTTGGTGATGTCTATATACACTATATCGACAAAAGTACTGGGACACCTGGCCATTACATCCACAGAAACTTTTTTGACATCCCATTCTAAATCCATAGGCATCATTAGGGAGCTTTACAACAATAACAGCTTCCACTCTCCTGGGGAGGCTTTTGTCGTAGAAATTCATGACAATACAGACTGATGTCTTTGTACGTGGCATCACTTTATTAGTTCAGGGAACAACCATCCAGCTGCCACCCTCTTGGTAATGTTCCCAAGATTTTGTGGTCAACATAACCTTTATAGAGGTACATTCACAGTTTGCGGCCCCCTTCCTCTGAACCAGATCAAACTGGTTAGGGTAGGGGGTGCACTTTGTAACACACATACGCCTTATGCAGATTGCATCTTTCAAGCATGTATACTTCATGTGATCAGCATGCTGCAGGCCTGGGGTACGTGAGGGGGCATCTATACTTTTGCATGGCCTCTGTCTCTGTGGTGTTCCTGCCATGTCTGTTACGTTCACGCGATGCTCGTGCCTTTGTCCCCAAGTCTGCATTTCCTGTCAATTCTAACAAGTGTTATGCTCCAAAACATGAATGCAACATTGAGCTCAAACCTAAATTAACCTAAATAAATTTTGTCAGCTGTCTGTCTCCCAGCCGTTCTTACAACAATGTAAAAATACATTCCAAAAGCAGTTTATCTAAAAGCTAGTTAAGAAAAATATATCCTCTGTTCATTTTTCTATCACATTTTCCAAAAGATTTTGGAGGGTGTCTATGAGAATTTTTGTCCATTCATCCAGAAGAGCATTTTTGAGGTCAGGCACTGATGTTGGACATAAAGGCCTGGCTTGCAATCTCCTTTCTAGTTCATCCCAAAGGTGATTGAAGGTGATGAGGTCAGGGCTCTGTGTGGATCAGTCAAGTTCTTCCACACTAAACTCCCCCAACCATGTTTTTATGGCCGTTGCTTTGTGCACAGGGGCACAGTCATGCTGGAACAAAAAAGGGCCTTCCCCAAACTGTTCCCAGAAAGTTGGAAGCATACAATTGTCCAGAATGTCTTGGTATGCTGAAGCATGAAAAGTTCCTTTCACTGGAACTAAGGGGTCTAGCCCTACCCAAGAAAAACAACCTCATACCATTATCCCTCCTCCAGCACAATGCAGTCAGGCAGGTAACGTTCTCCTGGCATCTGCCAAATCAGACTGGCAGACAGAGAAGCATGATTCATCACTCTATAGAACATGTATCCATTGCTCCAGTGTCCATGCTTCACTCCACTTCATCCATTACTTGGCACTGCGCTTGGTGATGTGAGGCTTGCATGCAGCTGCTCGGCCATGGAAGCTCATTCCATGAAGCTCCCAGCGCATAGTTTCTATGCTGGAGTTAATGCCAGAGGAAGTTTGTATCTCTGCAGTTATTGAATCAACAGTGTTGGTGACTTTTACACACTACATGCATCAGCATTTGGTGACCCCTCTCTGTTACGGTACGTGATCGGCCACATCATGGCCACATTTCTGTTGTTCCTAAACACTTCCACTTTGCAATAATACCACTTAGAGCTGACCATGGGATATCTAGCAGGGAAGAAATTTCACAAACTAGCAAAGGTGGCATCAAGTCACAGTGCCACTGAGCTCTTCAGAATGACCCATTCTTTCACATATGTTTCTAAACCTGACTAATAATAAAATAAGAATAATAGGTTACATTTATACAATCCCAAGGTCGCTTTACAGGATGACTAGGTGCTTGATTTTATACAGCTGTGGCAATGGGTCTGAATGAAACACCTGAATTCAGTGATTAAGAGGTGCATCCCAATACTTTTGTGCATATATTGTATTCCCATTCTTTTATTCCCTCCCCAGTGACGGAGTCACATCTAATAGCATGAATCTACTATCTTCTCCTTTCTGGGTTTTCTTTCTCGGATGACATTTTATAAAAGCACAACCGAAGCATCTAACTGAACAACTATCTGGCATTTTGGCTAAATAGACATGGTAAAAACAAGTGGCGGGCAGCGAAATAAAGCCTTCTTTTGTCCTCCAGGCGGGAAGTCCTATAAGGATGTGACATCACATGCAAACTATGGAGAGATGAGAGCTTCCTTGGAGCTAATGAAGTATTATCAATACTATAATGCCTTATGACTGTCAATAGAAGATGCTGTAATGCTTCATTAATTCCTATACTGACCATTATAATGGATTATAGGTGACAGCTTTAAGTAAAGTGTTATGAAACTCAATTTCCTCCAAAAATGCCTTGTGCCCGTTCAGTACTTCAGACCAGTGAACACCGAGCTCTGCATCATGATTTGAGATCTATGAGAAGGTCTTTGTTGCTAAAAAGTCGTAGATGCCATAAAAACAGCTGCACATTTCAGCTTTACTATGAGCTCCGTGCAGCATTTTTTTGAAGTGGGATGATTCATTGATTGATCTTGCCAAACTGAAGGGCTAGTTAACCAATAACAGGTGAACCGCAAAAGTACCATCATAATCACCCATATGCAAAAGATTTTGGCAATAAAAAGGTAACCATTACACAGCACCAAAGTAGATCTTGAGATGATGGCCAAGTATTTTAAGGCTCACGTTTCTTTAAAGACACTGTACCAGAGTCATAAAGGTTTAACTAACAGAACTTGGTTCCAGGTTCCGTGTTGCTCAAGATGGTTCACAGCTAAGCAATACTTCCTTTGAGAGCAGTCGGAATCACCATGAACTGGTTCCTTACTGTAATGAAGTTGGCCAAGCCCCACTTGCGGCATAATCTATGGTCAAAGTGAAATGGCAAAAATGCTCGGCATGGAGAAGACCGACAATATATCAAGATGATCTTTCAGCTGAGAATTAAATTGATATAAATTTGGTTTCAGGTATTTCGGGATTGGGTCAGGGTTACTAGTCCGGGCTGGATGCCAGGTCCAGAGTTTGACTCCTTAGTGCAGTGTTTCTCAGTCTGACCCACAGACAGTCTACATTCAAGCTGAGAGAGAGCAAAAATGTGGACCGTCTGTGGGTCCCCAAGAACTGGGCTGAGAAACACTGCCAGAGGGGACATGGTACCTCTTCGTCATTGGATTACTTGAGGAGTGAGTGAGTTTTGGTTCCCGATACTGTAACATATATGATGAGAAAGGCTGATATGAGCCGTCTCATCTCAGAAACAACAGATAAGGGGCTTGGTCAGTTTGGGAAATTTGTTCTTGAATTTCAACTGCTTCTTATTTCTGGTCACCAAGCACACTCAAGCTGGTCACCTAGGAGACCCACAACGATTAACGAGTGCAGTTGTATATCTTTCACTATTTACTATGCAATGGGAAGGATAAGTATTTTGTATTTATATTGAAGTATGTGTTGTCTTCTTAATTTATATCCAATTACAAATGCCATGCTTAGTAGACTCCTGGTCATCTTGCAAATATATCACTTTCTCCCTTCATACCAGCCACAAAAGAACTTATGATTTTCTCTACTAAGCACTGATGTTTGAGAGTTATGAACCACACAGCCAATAAGAAATCAGGGATCCTACAGGTCTATATGATGTAAGACTTGTTCTTGCTTGATTTATGACTCAAGCAGTGTTTCTGTAAAAAAAAAATGTCATTATTTCTGCAGGAAAATAACCTGGGTCTTTCCCAGGCTGGTTTCCTATATTTAAGTACTTCCTGTTCTCCCAGAATCAAAGCAGGACTCTCTGGGAGGCAGGACTGGGGCGGGGCACAGCACTGAAAAGCAGAGCTAGCTGAGTGTTTTATAACATGTCAACAGTCGACTGGTATCAAAGTGACCCCCGGCTGCTCAGTCATCAAGGGGTGCTGCAGGCAAATGCCATTTGTGGTGTTCCCAGACCGGCGAGATACGGAGCGCTCACTAATGGCAAATGGGACCGCGGCTATTAAGGCCCTTTCCGAATGGTTTAAGGAGGCCTGTGGTTCCCAGGATCCCTGATAACGACTTCCAGCCAATGTGCTGGACGTTTTCACCACCATGCGGCCCAGCTCTGCTCCTAATCGCTCAGCAAACATGCAAAAACCCTTTGTGTGAGCTTTAATCTCAATGAGAGAAAGAGCCCGCAGAAGTCAGAAGGCGTTCTTAACGAGGAGGCCCGTCTGACTGCAGGCTGGGGTTCACACGGGCACCGGCTAGGACTGCATTTGTGCAAATTCACCCACTTTCCTCTGACGTGCACATGGCTTCTTTAATTTTTCTCTCTTTCCCCACCATTAACCACAGACCGGTTGGCCAAACTCTCCAAATCAATCTGTCTGGAAAATCAGCTTGTTTTGATTAGCGCGCCCAAAAGCACAGGCTTCGACTTGTGGATACATCGTCCGGCTGCCAGACCAAAGGCCAACTTTGCGAAAGCTGACACCCATCCAGAAAGTATATTCATTTACCAGCAAAGGATTTCACATGTGGAATTTTATAACACAGGCGTATGTAACCCAATGACGCGGGGCGAAAGTGAAAGTGTCGAGATTCCATCTCTGATGGGAAATTGCTGAAGGATCAAACGTATAATCCGGCATTAAAACTGTAATCTTCACTGCGGAGACAACAAAGTAAGATCTGAACATGTTTACTGTTTGGCAGACAGCCTTATCTCGAACAAATTATGCGGTTGATATCAGTATCGCTGTCACATTACTGCAGCATTTATGGATATGAAAGACAGCCTCATCCAGGACAAAGCCCATATTAACCTTTATGCATCTTGTTTTTTTTTCTTTTTGCCTCAGCTACAATACAATTCCACATCCACATATTTAAACTCGGGGTGTTTGGGCTACATTAACTCCAGGTAAAATTCCATAATCCCAGAGTCCCTGCTAAATATTCAAGCTTTTTGAAGTCTTGATCTGCGGACTCTGGTTCTGGTTAGGAAAACATGCAGGGGCTGAGACCCGACGCCGTATCTTATCACGCCTGTAAGCGTCTCCGCTAATTTTACTCAATTTGGGCGGGCGTGCGCAGACCAGGTAATCAGCGCCATGTTTATTTGTCCTGCGCTTGTGTTTGGCTTAATCTGATGCCCCGGTATGATGCCACGAGCACTAAAACTATGTCTGGATAGAATCAATCATTTAGCAGGAATGCTGCCGCTGAAATTCCCTTTTTGGACACGAGTGCATTTTTTCTTTCTATTGTACGTCAGGGGAAATCGTTCAGACGGGCGACGCGGAGTGCTGAAAAAAACCATCCTGCCCGCGCGTGCCCATCCCAGTGAGCTCCAGCTAACCAGCCGGGATATATCCAATCGCCATCTGAAAGGCATTACGATCCTGGCCGTGGAATCGTTTGACAGCAAGACAAATTGTGTTAAATAACGGACCCTATCATGCCTAGCCAACATAGAAGGGGGACAGAGAGTGTGAAAACCGGGTCTGTTTGCCGCTTCATTCCAACCCAAAAACAGCATCGTGAATAGCTTTTCTTCAACTGGGTCACTGCACTGCAAAGAATACAGAAATCACTGGCCTTCGCAGTATCGCACACGTTGCCGTTCTGGACAGACTAGTCAAAGTTACATTTAAATTCGGAGAAAATGTGTTGTTGCAGCTGGAGACACCGTGTGTGTGTATTGTGTGTGGATGAAAGCGTACAGATGAGTTCACAGTTTACAACATATGGCGAGTAACTCCCCCTTTGGCGAAAAGATTTTCTCTGTAGTCCGGTTACTGTGATGATTTTAGTATGTCCCCCATCCCCCACCCCCACAGGCAAATCACATGTGCAGATCATCCATTTTCTGCTTGTTTATTATCACCGACCACTGGACAGTTACCGCCATGAGGCCAGATGATCCATTTCTCCTTGTGCCCACTGCCCATCTAGTGCCACATGTCCAATTGTGAGCGTGGTGAAATGTCATTTTTGAGCCTCTAGTCTGGAGATCTCTGTCAGTTTCCCGTCATTTGCGATAATGATTATCAGTAATGAACACCATCGTGAATTAGGACCTGAACTTGTTTCTGTTACAATTTAACCAGATGAAAAATATGAGCAGAGAGGAAGCGTAGACCCACATTAATAAGGTATCGGTGCGCCTGGACCTTCCGCTGGAAGCCACAAGAGGGCATTGTGAGGTGCTGGACCTCTGCCCTGCATGTGCTGAGTGGATCGATACCAGTGTGACTAATTGCCCCCAAGGCTACTGGGAAAAAGCGAGGGGTCGTTTTAACAGCCGTAACATGCGTTTTATTCGGTCGTGACGTAGACTCGTCATTAAAGAGCCATTCGAACAATGGGAGAGCGCAGCATGCCGTCCTTAATGAACCCCTGGGGAGAGCGCCACTGCGAGCCCTGAAGACGGGAGCCCATCTCGCAGCGTTGCTGGCCTGGGTGTGCTCACAGGAGCCGGGTACAGACACCAGCGGGCGCTCGCACATGCAGTTTGACCCACTTCACCTTGGCATCAGAGCGTTTATTTATTCAACACTTCCTCTTAGATGAGGATTAGACAGCTCATCACCTCTGTTTCAGTCTGCCCCCCCCCCTCCCCAAAGTACCCTCAGCCTTCTGTCCCACCCAGCGCCCTCTTTGTCTCCAGTGATGTTTTATAGACGTGCAGTCTGGCTAAGCCTGCACCAAACAGGTTCTTCCCTCAGTCCGGTTCTGCACGAGGGCCATCCAGCATCTTGTGTGCACACAAGGGCGTGTTATTGGGAAGCCTGTGTCTCTCTAATTGTTTGCACATGTCGCCACTGCCTCACGACTCAGCTTCCAAACACCATACAACCTTAACTCTTCCATTCAGATGAGAGAGGCGGGGTCACATCCCCGGCCCACCCGACGGCAGCCAATGAATCGTCAGAAATCCCGTCACATGTGGTTTCTCACCTTTAAATATGCCTTTTAATTCCAGCTCTACCTGAACTGCTTGGGGCAAAGTACAATAGCTTTGGAGTAATGCCTTTGTTATTTCTTAAAGTAGAAGCTGTCCTTGTTTTCTGATTGTGAATGTCCCAGTCGGTTAGAGAATGGCTTCAATTTACATGCTAAGAGATCTATTTTATTTCGGTCAGTTATTCAGAATGTGAACCTGTCCACCCAGGAGATCCAGTTTCAGGCCAGACCTATGGAAGCATCTTGAGTAGGGCCCCAGGCCACAGGCCGGGGTGAGTTTTATTGCAGTATTAAACGCATTAGGTCAGAGCGCACTCGGTTTAAACTGCATTACAACCAGCGGCCCAATACCATTACCACATCGGATCCTGAAATTCCAAATCTGATTAGACCAAGGTCAATTTTTCATTCAGGAAAATATATGCCATACTGACATCTGCTCCCTGCTGTGTAGTTGGAGCAGCATGATTAAAGTAGATTATTTTCACCTTTTTGGTCCTTTTTGCCTGTATAATCAGTAATGGTGGTAAACTGAAATTTGTGCAAGAAACACGTTGCATTATAACTTAAAATGTACTTTTGGCAGGTGGTATTTGACATAAAGCCCGTCTCACCTCTCAGAGGAGCTGGACATCAGTTTGTATTTAACGAGGACTTTATCGCATTTATCTGAAACCTCAGCTACAAACCACGCATGCATAATTAATCAGCCAGCATGTAATTTGCAGAACGCGTACAGAAACAGTCAACAGGAGAGCGTTATGGATCCCAGGACTGCCGGCAAGCTGCACAATCAGCACACAGGGCTCTGTAGTAATTACCCTTGTTAATTGGCACGTTATCTGTCAGCAATTTAAATCCAATCGGGCAGCTAAGCAAACGTGTGAAGAGCACGTTGCCACGTATCGGCGTTTCCATGTTGTGGTTTGAGATTTGCCATTTTCAGGTGGTCAATGATGTGAAGATTTGGTGTTGCGGATCCAAACGGGACCGAATAAATTGGGTAAAACTCCGCCAGCAGCGCTCGAACCCATGGGCGGCCATTGGATCGGCCGACCTCTCTTTGTTCAGACGACATGCGGATGCTGATGTCCCTGATTACGCGCATCTGAATGAGCGAGCGGCGATTTCCTTCCTTTCCTGTCAGCATCCTCATTAGCTGAAGGACCCAGCATCTCCATGCGTTTTTCATAACGGGGCATGTGTTAATAAGCTGAGAGTGTGGTTAAAAGCCCCCCACCCCCTGCCGCTGGCTCCTTCAACCACCCGTTCCCCGTTTTCTCATTATTACAACCAGAAAGGAGATGGGAGGGAGGCTAGGAACTAAAATGGCCTCCAGGTAGTACTTTGATCAGTGGAAGTACAATCTGTTTGACAGAGGGTGACATGGGTTATGGGAATTTAGCAGGGTATGGGGACACAGCGCCCCTTACAGGTAGCCATCAGGCAGCCATCACTGCTGCTTGCTGTGGTCTCACTGGAAGACAAACGTCCCTTTTTTGTTGTGTTTTTTGCTTCCAGTCTGATCTGTTACTGGTTAACATGGAAAGCTGGTGGGGGGGGGGGTGTTACCCGTGTCATTCTGGGCGGCTTCTGGCCTGATGGATCCCCGCCAAGCGGTTCCCACCAGCCCACCTGCACCTCCTGTTTTGCTTCTCCAGAACTCCCCTGCACACACCCCCGAGTGGCCCGCATGCCGATGACTGTCTGGAGTTTATGGGAGATTGTGCTGCTTACTCTGGGGTTACACGCCAACCAGACAGCGCTGTCTGCCCTGAACCGGGTCAAGCCTCCGGGGTCCTGGCTGTCAGCTGTGTGGTAAACCAGAAACAAAATAAAAAACAGGAGATGGCCATGATAAGGTCCCAGGAGGACAGCGGCATGCGAGATGTTATCAGGCTGAAATAAGAAGTATGTTCTGCAGGATCTTCATCTTACTGGCACATTTGGTCCCTGCCCATCAGCTGGCTCCCGCTGCCACCAATCCCATGGAGTGCTGCGGCATTCGCCTTGATGGTGTCTGATTCCGTCGTTCTCACGGGCCTTGAGCTCATCCCGACCCTCCCCTACGAGGGTGTCGGGCCGGGAAGAATTACTGGAAGCTCTTGGTAATCATGACCAGCTTCATCTGGCTTCGGATTTTTGTTGTTTTGTTTTTTTGTGCACCGGATGGAGTCGGTGGACTCAAACACAATGAGGTGGGTCACGTGACCACAGAGGAGGGGAGTATGAATGAATCAGGGCATTATATGAGGTGAAATACTTCATCCTGAATAAAAAAAAAAAAAAACACGTGTGAATAAGTTGTGTTTCCTATTCACAAAGCCTTCAACTTCTGTCTGTTGCCCACCCCATACTTTAAAGAGGGTTTTTAGTAGAGGTATGTATGTTGAGGGGAGCACAGGGAGATTATGGGGGCGTAGGGGAAGTTAGGTATCGAGCCCTTTTGTTTCACCTGTAGCTAATCATTGGTGATATAAAAAGATTCTTCGTTTTGTTTCCCTCAGGACTGACCGGATCTCACGCTAGGACTGGTTACCTCATCCTTTGACCCAATTCCTGCCCTGTTTTTCCACCCTTGCCCCATTTTCTGTAGCTGTTTGTTGCTCTACACTCACAGGCTCCAAAGCTCACAGCCGTTAGACTCCCAAATTCGGAGTCCTTCGTTTTTTGGTGTGGATGTCCTGGTGTACCAGTGATGTATGAGTTTAATTGCGGGGCTGTCCGTACGACGATGTCAGTATGATATTGCTGTGAAAGAGAGAGATGAATGTAGGGCCCAAGTTGGGCATTGGGAGGCGGGGGGTTGTATTAGGATTGATGAGCTTCATAAAGAATGTTGTTCCCTGGTTATTTCTGCCAGGGGTTAATCTGTAGCTGGAGGAGACAGATCTTGGTGTTCAGGTTAATCGGGGGAGTGAATGAGCAGCATGCTATGGCAGGTGTACACCTGTATCTGAAACGTTTTTAAATATATGTATCACGCATTAATCTGCCACATTGGTTGACTACCAGTTCATGAGATTTAACTACCAGTTTTTGCCCAAATTTAGCCTTATTTTTTACCTGAAAACTAAACTAATCTGCACCATCTCTGAAGTAATTTCCTCTGTGTTTCTCATAAAGTATAAAGATTATTTGGGCTTGTGCCAAAGCAAAGCAGATCCCTTGTACAGACTGAGCAGGTGACACATAGCAGTTTGTGTGGACAGAACACTTGCAATGTATGATTGTGTAAATTCAGTAGATGATGACTGTGCGGTCATTTGTCATTTTATTGACATGATTCCGAAACTAAAGCCTCACATTGGCAGTCTACATTTCCTAAGAAGCGTCAAAGGTGTGCCGATGCTATCTAAGCAGTGCTGTTTGGAGATTGTACTCCGCCTCGATGTCTCCGAGCCCCAGGGTTTGCATTCTCAGTAGCGCCCACCCATAACCAGGAACCCACTGGCATATCCAGCTTCTGCTAGCCTGTGGTCGGCCACCGTGGCAGGGTGGGGGAGGGGCTGGTGATAGAAATGTGGGATGGCGGAGTAGGTCTCCTGTCAGCAGGATGATGGTGGTCCTCATCTCACAGGGTGTGCCACAAGGTTGTCTGGCACTCTTGGGGGGGCCACTCGAACACCACGGAATTTACTGTTATTAGACTATGAATAATTCACTTTGAATTCTCGTCAAATAAATTTTCACAAGAACCCTGCGAGGGTCATTCAAGTGTTCTCATTAACAGTTGCCCCCGTTACTGTAGCTTCCTCGTTTTTCAAGGCACAAACTGAAGGTTGACCAGAGGACGGCTGATTTTGCCTTGTGCATTTCCCGCTTACAATTAGTGGTATCCTTGGCAACACCGTGTTGATTGCATCCAGTCTGTAGTGAGTCCAATCCTTGTTCATCATAGTCGTCTGTTCTGAGATCTGTCAGCAAGATCTCATCTGAATTGCTATTTTCTAACAACTGCGATTTTTATTTGCAGTAACACAAACACATTCTGACCACCATGCATGTAAATGACAAATTTTGCTGCTCCATCCAATGTTTTGGCATTTGGTAGTTTAGTTTTTGTAGAGTTGATTATGGTTCCTATACACTTAACAAAATATAGAAGGTGACAGGGTACAGATGGACTTTAAAAGATGTTATCTTTTAAAAGCATCCGAGGTAAGCCTTTCATTTATGAAGATCAGGTTTTAGTCTGTTTGTCAGGAAATATGCAGGTACCTGAAATTATATAAGTGTCAATTTTGCTTTCAAAAAATGAGCCTGGAGAGAAAAAAGCAATGCAAATAGATAGACTGTACCGTACCTTCTACTAGGATGACCCTCATATTTACCCAAATAAACATAAAAACAAATCAATAACGGTGAAAGTGTGAGCACCGGGTCTGCCTGTTCAGTAGCCAGTTTAGCCAATTTGCTTTGTGGTGGGGGGGGTGT
>JAODKF010000030.1:936190-951567 GCA_026779585.1 Mormyrus proboscirostris | reverse complement strand
GTTCCCCCGGTTCCCCCCCCCCCCCCAACCCCCTTGTGACACTGGTTACAAACACCAGCATGGCTGAGTGATGCCTGGATGCAGCCCTGCAAGCGGCGCAAAGCCCAGGCAGAGTTACGTAAGCCTTTTCTGTGCTCTGTGTTTGTAATTGCCGTGAGAGGGCAGGCACTGTGCCGCTCCCAGCCCCTTATCAGGCCCAGAACATCGCCTAGTGGTCTGTGCCGAAGGTCTAGCGGCCTCAACCACCGGTGCGTTGGGATGACATCATCGTACTGCCTCATGCCGCTGCCATTCGGCCTGAATACAGATCCGGCAGGGGACAACGGGCTATGGTGAGTTCACAGGGGACTGGGGCGGTGTCTTCCTGGCATTCCCTCTCCCTGCTCTCACTAAGAGTGTGCTACCCAGCTGTCATGCGTTTGTATGCCACCCTAAACTCTCGAGGCAAATGGGCCGCGTGTGCCACTACTGCAGGGATTGTAAATTAGCTGGCAGGTGGATGAAAAAAGATAAAAATTTAAATGAGGTTAGAGCCTCAAAGGGACTTATAGACATCATCTCAGAAAATGAAGAAATAATAAATGACAGCGTTACGTCAGTCAGCTGTCCAGAGACAACAGCAGTTATCTACACACCCTGGATCTGGGATGACCAAAAGAATTTTTATTCACTATAAATAAGTCTTTGGGGGAAATAAAACACCGCCCACCATTATCCATTTGAGGCTCTCTATGTCACCGACATCAGGAACTAGGGTAAGTTTTGTATGACAGGTAAGTAGAGAAACGATGACACTAAAATACAACAAGACAGACATTCTTCCTAGACCAAGAAACATTACACATCCGTTCCGCTTCCAGCGCTTCTACAAAAAAACAAAAACAGAGGTCTGGAGATTTGTGTCTCCCAGCAGAGCATGAATGGAAGACCCTACATTGGTCTGGATGTAGGCCAAGGCTTTGCCAGGCAAGTGGGCAGGCAGGAGGTACAGGGGTCGAAGTGAATGTGGAGCTCCAGCGTCTCATCGAGAGCAGCGGGGTTCACCTTGAGTTAAAGAGAAAACAATGCCCCCAAGTCCACGGCAATCTCACGGCCGTGACTGGAACAATAAACAGGATATTACGCTCCGGCAAGCTGCATCCCTTATTTTGAAAAAAGCGCACACAAAATGTGGCAAGGATGAACTTGCGCATAGACGCAGATAAAAGCCAATATGAGCGTCTCCGCTCCATGCCCTGGTAAATATGGGTTGTACTGCTGCTCATATGCGTCAGTTAGGGGACAATGTTTCTTTTACCATGTTTGAAAAACCAACTGGTTTGCAACATTTTTCAAAGCCTATTTTTCTGCTTTCAAATCAGAAAAACAAAGAGGCTTACAGTATCAGCTAACTTATTCAGCAGCTAACTTTATTCTGCAAAGAGATAAAGGATTTCCAAAGGGGCTCCAAAGTGTCAAAGCTTTAACTGGTTACATTCTCACAAAAATGGCAATCAGTTAATCAGCTGGTGACCTGCAGTATTTAATGCAAAAAAATCCAAGAAATCTATGACACAGAACTACAACAGAGGTCAGTCTGGAAGGAGAGAATCTCTGAATATAAAATTTACAGGCTGGTCTTAAATCCCACTTTTGTGCAGGAATAGGAGAAGGACTCGCTCAGCAAGATGAATAAATAAATTAGATGAGAGCTTAGTTTATTGGTCCAGGACTCACGATATGACATTTTGACTCCCATTAATAAATCACCGGAACCATGTGAGGAAGCTGGACTTCTGGGAAGATTCTTAGATTAACAATTGTTTGAAAATGGCCGTTTTTCAGCAATTCTGCTGTTAAGTAAATATAGGCCATAGACAGATGGAGGTATTCATTCACTAGTCAAAACCCTGTAAGCTACATTGAACACTGGGTGGTTCCTGACTGTGTGGCTGATGATAGAGCGTTGGGTGGCCCACAAAGGGATGGAAAACCTCAGATATAGGCCTTGTGCCCTCCCTTGATTTTTCTGGGCTGAGATTGTGCAAAGCTTCAATGTGCCACTATGTTAGTGAGATGGATTCACCATTCCTGACCATTATTTTTTTTTATGGCTCAACTGCCCCAAGCACCTGGGGTCACCATACATGTGTGGAGGGTGGAGGGAGCAATAGCAGTTCAATACACTGGCACAGATTCTCTTTATGTCAATAAGAAGCTGTCAACCTATGGGAGACATTTTCTGCAAAAAATAAAATGAAAATGATGCAATGAAAATATAGCCTCCACTTTTGCTTCAAATAGCACCATTTGCATGCATGACACAGATATGAAACATTAAAAAATTACTTTAAAAAGCCTTTTTATCTTTTCATTTTCTGATTTGACTTTTCATTTCCTACTTTGCTTTTTAATTTTCAAGTTCACAACATGCAAATATATGTTGATTGGAATGGGGTGGTGGGCGGAGCTATGGGAAGACCTATGGATCGTTGATTGGAATGGGGTGGTGGGCGGAGCTATGGGAAGACCTATGGATCATTGCTGCACTTTCTCAGTCCGTTGTCCTTGTGCCCATGGTCACCCATGTCACCTGATCTAATGGCAAAGTCACACACGCCTTAAGTTAGCTACTTATTTGCAACTTCCGATTCATTTAGCTTCTTATTCGCAGCGTCTTATTTCATGACTTACGTTATTCCCAGCTTCCTTAGAGGGGAGTGTTCACAACGCCATTTTATTTGTGTATGTATTTTCATTTTATTTTTTGCAGAAAGTACTTCGCACAGTCAACCAACAGGAATTGGACTCATCACAAAAGGTTATTAAAAATATTAATTATTGATTGAAAATATTATCTTCTGAATAGTCCAGTCACAGGTTGCATTCATCATGAAAGTATTTACTCATTATTCTGACTAATAATGAAATGCTTCCCTCTTTTACAGTGTTTTAGGTCCCAATAGTCAAACCACGAAAGGTACAGACTTTGAGGGGGTCAAGACTAAGTTGAGACTGAGGAAAAGGAAAAACTCAAGTCCAGTTTTTGAGAACATGGTTTTAATTTTGCTGATTTACTATCATCATCATCAGTGCTAATATTCAAAAGTCAAATGTAAAAAATATAAAAAGATAATTAAGTTTTACTGAGCTTTGGGGGGGGGGTTCCTCCAACAATCAACAGTCTCCAACAGCATCAAAAACTTTTTTTTCATTAACACATCAAGGCTGACCTGATCCAGGGTTGGGTTCACCAGGAGGGCAGGCCTGGACAAACGATGTCCTTGACCCAGATCTGACCCCCAAGGAAGGTGACAAGAATCCTAACAAGCTGGTCGTTAAGTAAGTGCACAAGTGACAGATTGTTGGACACTACATGATACTACAGTACATCATGTAGGGCTTCCAAAAGACCTTCACAGATCAGATAGGGAGGCTCTTGCTGATTGGTTCAGTGCCTGTGCTGCAATGCCGTGATTGGGTACATGCGATCGGGCTTTACTGGTGCTCTGTCAGGCAGTTGCTTGTCTCTTGAGCTGGTCATTTTTACAGTGTGGTTTGTGAATTAGTACCGTGCCAAACCATCCACGATGTTTCTTTTTTTTTTTTACAGTTCCAAAATGTCAGTTTTGTTCATCACCAGTAAATGTCTTGATAAAATTGGGTCACCCGAGGATGTTTTCTTTAATGGACACATTTTACAGCCAGTGCTTTTTAAATTGTTTTTAAAACAATGTCATAATGTCATAATGTTTAAAAAAAGCCTCCCAGTACATTTGCTCTCCTTATCCTCTGTGAAGTGCTTGCTTGGCATTATAACAGGGTGCTGTAAGATCCTCCCTCGAAATTCCTCTTTCCCATAAAAATGAGAGACAGTCCATTAAATCACATACTTTTGGGGGAAGTTGCCTTTAATGGCAGGAGGCACACCTCAAATGGGAGGAACTGTGACAAAGCAGTCAGCAAGTGGCATTAATCTTTGGCAGAATGTCATCTTAAAGCTCACACACATCTTAAAGTGACACCGCCGTGGGAGAATCTACTGATAGGACACGGCAGTGCCCAATGCGTGCAAGAGGCTGGGAAACAAGTCGGCAGTCTCTGGGACAACAATGGGGCAGCAACAATGGCCCTTCCTGGTCCCCCCCACCCCCCATATTCTTGGATCTGTGTAGAGCAGCAATTGAGCTGTATCCCTCTTGGAGGTCCACTCAACAACCATAAGTCAAGCCTAAAGACAGACAGGGTTAGAACCTAACCCTGGTGACCTGGAAGTGTAATTTATGCCCCCCCTGCAGTTCTTCAAGTGGACTATAGGGGAGCTGGAGAGCCAATCTCACTGCAGCAGGTGCATTTCCAGTCCTGACTGGATAGGTGGACAGGTCACACGATATCGTTATTCATGTGCAGCAAGGCTTCTGGTTTCAAAGAGACATTTTTCACTGACCTACATTTTCATTTTACTTAAACAGTTCAGTCTGTGGACCACGGAACAGCAAGCCATTGGGTCTTATCTATAAATGGATCTGGGAATCATTAGCATGGAACTGAGAAATATTTCCTCATAAAGATGAGATATAGGCATACTTATAAGCATATAAAAGCCAAAATAATTTCCTGTACTCATTTCTCCTAAATATGGTTCCATATAGAATAATGTAAGAGATTGATATCTATGGTCTCTCATGATTAATTGTATCAGTATTTCCTTCATTTACAACTTAGTTGTGGCAGGTTCTCTTAATGCAGTAAAAATCACTGAAGCAGGGAAAGGGGCATTCAAATCCACTATGGCAGTGTTTCCCAGTCCGGTCCTCGGGGACCCATAGTCGGTACATGGTTTTGCTCCTGCCGAGTTTCCTACCAGAGAGTCTATGTTTTTGCTCCCGGTGGAGTAAAAACGTGAACCGTCTATGGGTCCTTACGGACCGCATTGGTAAACAATGCCCTACGGACATAAGAGCTGCTGTTGAATTTAACCAGTTTTATTATTAATGAAACCCATGAATTTACTGTTAATTTAAAATGAAACTGACAAGTCTCGTCACATCTTGTCGGTAAAGTTATCCGTCCTTCTATGAAGGAAGCGGGGGCCGCTTGCATTGTTACCGGGGGCATGTAGTATTGGGGTGGGGCCGGGGATGGTGATGTCATGCCGCCATTCACATGTCCAGTTGTTTCATAAGTTTCCACTAATGAACCCCCCCCCCCCCATAGAACTGTAAAACCACATGCACCCCTCAGAAATGGGGGTCAATGGTACTTATTAGAGTAGGGCGCCCCCTACCCCGAACAGCTGCCAGGACTGCTGAACTTCTGGAATGCTTTTGCTCACGTCGAACAAGTGCAGGCCCTCCTACCAGCTTGCGGAAAGTGCAGGTCCACGGTTTCCGTTCCACTGCGGAGACGCTTCCATAAATCTTTCGTTATCTCAGGGCTGGGGGCACTTTCGTCCGGTCTCAGTCTTTTTCTTTCCCCCCCCCTCATGTTTTTGAAAGTTGAGTCATGAACAAATGGATCAGAATTTACCACTGGGCGGCAAACGTTAAAATATATACGTCGCCGACCTTATTTCTTGTCATTGTTTTAAAGTTAAGAACTTAAGTTCTCTTAAGGAGTCATTTTAGAACAAAACATGGTTGTTAATTCCACATGTTCTGAATTAACAGCCACGGACTCATTGTTTTTTTTTTTTGTTCTTTTTAGTGCTGAGCAATATTGAGGAGTTAAGGTCTGGCGAAACACTCTGGTCTGGAGTATCAGAGACCAAAAGAAAAAATAAAACTGTTTATCAACCGTCATTGGAAGGCTGAAGAGCTGCTGGCACGGAATCTTGACCCCTCCCCATGTGGTCTGTCATGCTAACCTTGTCTTATACTTCTCCATGTGTCTGTGAAGAAACAACAGGCATTGGTGGGGGGGGGGGGGGTGATAGATTATATACAATGGTCGTTCCAAGCATTTTATTTTCCACCCAATCTGTAAACACGAATGAGAGCACTTCTGGAAAAAGACCACGTGCCTGAGACACTTAAGCACCTTTCTTCACATTTGACCCAAATCTTAAGTGCAGCGCTCTGCTCTTTTATTAACAACAAATACATGCAGGTTTCTGCATCAATAAGCCCCGCATGCTACACTGACCCCCCCCCAGACTAGAAATCTGAGATATTTGCAAATCATTTGTGAGAATTAAGAAGGGCAACATGAAACATATTGCATAAATTTTTGAACATGTTGCTTTTATGTCTCTCAATTTTATGTATACCATCGCATTATGGCGGGAATCAACACAAAGAATGGAACAATACTTAAAACAGTTCTGAAATGTAGTAATTTGTAATGTTCTGTAGTCAAACTATGTTGTCAAGGCATGTATTTAATGAAAAAAACATGTTTGTGAAATTTGGTATATAGCGCAGTGCATGATGGTTACGATCAGAGGCTACTTAAATTTTATCATCCGCAACTGTTGCAACAGACATCGGGAGACCCTAGCTGTGAATTTGGAAGGGGGGACATGGTTCTGCTACTGCACCCACTCATCCACCTTCTGACCATCTATCCTGATCAGGGTGGCAGTAATATTAACAGTATAAATATTAAATGTTTTCTTTTATAGCAAAATACTTATCCAGTACAGAGGGGGCTTGGTAGCATTTGACACAATGATACCTGTGGTAAATATGCAAAATGATACCGGATATAACATGGAACAGGATTAATGAACAAAACTTTTACAATGACAATATGAAGGTTGAAACCTATAATTTGCTGTATGTGCCTGGAGGAGTATGACACACGGGGTGAAATTCAATGTGAACGGGGACCCTTTTAAAGTTAATCAGGGCTCCAGAACACAGTGAGGTCAGAAGCACGGCCGCTGCTTTAAGATGAACATCACCTCAAGCATTTCACTACCAACACTGCCAGAGAGCCAAGAGCTCCCTGGGGAAGACAACCAGAGGGCCAATCACAGGGCTGAGCTGATTGCTCCCTCAAAAAAAAAACAAAAAAACGGGCCACTTCCCCTTAGAACATGGTTTATAAGCCCAAGGACACATTTTGAATGCAAACAAACCATGTCTGGTGTAGCGAGAGTGTACTGGCTTGATGTGATATTACAGACACTTCTCACCTGTCTCTGTCTCACTCCAAAATGTATCCTTCATAAACATTTACACTCAAAACATTAATTATTGTGCCCTTGCAGCAGCTGTTTCAGGAGAACACTCTTAACCAAAGGCAAACTATAATTATAAAACAACTGTTAGCCCTTAAAACAAAAAAAAAAGAAAACAACCAACCCCCCCACTTACACACCCAAAGGTCTCTCTCTCAAGTCCTGAACTGACACAAAAGATTTTGCTTTTGAAATGACTTTTGCAGAAGCCAGATTCCAGAATTCTAGGGATGTTGTTTTGGTTGTCAGATAAACCCATCATCCCCAAACAGACGAGGGACAGCCTCCATGAAGCTTGTCCAGAAATCAAACCCCCACTGGAACCTCTTTTTCCATAGTAAATCAAGCCAGAGGACCCTTCAAATCAGTTCGGCAAGAAGCAGGAGCGGGTTATGTCACCGTGAAGGGGGCGTGGCACCCAGCTGGCGTTTGGGGTAGCCTGCCAAGGATGCACTCCAAGGATCACTCTGTAAGCTTCAGTCAGTCTGCATCAAAAGCGTCTCACTGGACAGAGAGCGGTGCCTGTAGTCATGTGATATGGTTAACACTTCGGACCAATAAGGTCAATGAGTTAATTTCCTCCTATTGGACTTGCATGGACGCAGATCTTCCAGCTCTTTTTTGTATGAAGGGGCATTGAGAGGGTGAATCAGTTTCTTGAGAGAATCAGTTCCACATGCTGTTCTGTCATTCAGCCAGCTGTCCATGCCACTGGGGAGTTCGGCGCCTTTCTTTAGCTATTGCATTTATTTTGGGGGTGGGACACTGCGTAAATGGCACGTGTCTGACTGCCAGTGAGGGCACTGATGCTGCTAGAGCTGATGTTGATGTGGGTCTGCTGCCAATAGGTTGTTTGTCCATCATGTGCCTGTTTTTCTTCTGTAGTGTTTCTGAGGCTTGGTCAAAAAGCTGAAGCCAGGGGATCGGGCTTGTTCAGGTTCCAGTGAGAAGAAAAACAATCACCGATCAGCCTCCAGAAAGAATCTGCAGCTGTAACAATTACTATGGTGCAATTGCTGCGTAATTGCAGCCTAATTATAGACGCATTGAGGTCAGTCCATAGAAGGCATGGTACTCCTCTGATTTGCTCCATATTTATCCGGTCCATATCTGAAGCGCTTCATCCATCAGGAGTCCCTATGAATGTGAACTTTGGGGGGGGGACAGTGGCCATTGTGGGGGGGAGGACCAGGCTGAGCTCTTCTGGAGTCCTGTGTTGGTGTCTACCACACTCCCAGTATGCCTGTAAGCCTCAGCTGTAATAGATTTCTCCTAAAAAGATTCCTTATACTGGGACAGGAGTGGGGGACAGGAGATGAGAGGGGTTGACTGTCATACTCACCTTATGACTGATTAGGCCCTGGGGGGGCAGGGTGGGGGATGTGACCAGTTCAGGCTGAGCCATTGATTTCTATCCATATCTCCAGGTGTGAAAAACATAGCTAACGAGGACCCATTGTGATACACTTTAAAAACACATATGGGTTATATCCCTGCCAAAGGTAATTAAAAAGTTAGCAAGTTAGCAAGGGTTTTGGCTCGGAGCTCACCAGCTGTCAGGCCCGAAAATCCCAGTGTGATTTTCCGATACAGTGAACACAGCATCACTCTCTCTGAATGAATATGGACTGAATGACAGAATGATCTGCTTCCCTGTTAATTCACGAGAAGACACATTATTCAACACGCCATACGTGTACTGTACTCCACTCTGTGCTCTTGCCTGTGTTCCATGCGTGTGCTCTTGCCTGTGCTCCATTCATATGTTCCTGTCTGTGCTGTGCTCCTGTCTGCCTGTGTGCCATGTAGGTGCTCCTGAATGTACTCTTGCATGTGTTTGACATACCTAGGCCTGTTCCATGTGACTCCAAATCCAAAACAAGTGGCAGCCACATGCCTTGTCCATGCAGCATGGCTCTAGGACTAAGGGCTGTCCTGTCTCATATTGTGTGGGCAGATGAGTCACTGTTGGGGCACATAGAAGAAATAGGCAGCATCTTGGTGGTATAGAGTGTCCGGAGGCATTCAGAGGTTCGGGGTGGGGGGCGGCTGGTCACACACACAATCAGGGGGGTCGGACCAGTACCACTGTTGACTCCCCCACGCCAGGCCCTGTGGCTCAGTCCCGTGCAGTCAGTCATTTTCTCCTAATCCCTCCCCCCTTGCTTGTAGACACCCCCCCCCCCCCCACCACCACTTTTCCAACAATCAGACTCTGTGAATAGGAAGCGAGAAGAGGAAGCGTCTCCAGCATCCACTGGCTGGGAACCGGAAAAACCCGGAAGGCAAAATTACAGAGGAAAAAACAAGGGCTCTCCAAAAATACCCCCCAAGCCCATCACTGGAAATAAACAGCAATAGTATTAACCAACTGGCAGCCTGCACCCTCTAGCTCTACCAAGACACAGGAAGTTCAGGCAGGACAGTTGATTAGGCCTCATTAGCTTCCTCCATGTCCAGCTCCCAGTCGTGAAGTAAAGCTGTCCCTTCTCTACAGTGCTCCGTAAAAGTTCCATGGCTGCCAGTCAGGAAACAGGGGTCCTGAGGAAACAGGCCCACCTTGCTTCAGTGCACTGGCACAATACATCCCTCGTGCTGGGATTTATACCACTGTGGCGAAAGGCTGTCATTGCTTTGACAGGTGCTGTGAGACGGCGCTCCATTTTGTCCTTGACTGCCAACAACGAGCACTCAATCTCAAATTAGCATTAGCTTTAGCATTAGCCTCAGCTAGCAGGTAGTTGTTTAGTTACGCAGACTGGCAAAATGAGGAAAGCTTTATATGACTGATGCCCTGCAGCTGTACCATGTCAAGAAATCCCAGATCTGCTGCCAGGGAGAGGGAGCTGAGGGAGGTCATGCTGACACAGGACGCCACAGTGACTGACAGGATCTTCCCCCCAAGGAGGGATAAGGTCACTGCCCTCTGTCCGCTTCCTCTGACCCCTGCTTCCTAAACGCTTGTTGTTTTTTCATTTTTTTTCTTCTTGTATCAGCAGCCCCCCCTCGAGTGCCGACGGTGGCATTCTCTGCGAGTGCCTGCTCCCTCCAGACTCCCCAGAATACCCCTTCCAATCTCTGCCGAAAGCCTACTTGCTTTTAAAGTTCCCCAGCAATCCGTCTAATGGAATGTGAGACGTTCCGAAAAATGGAAAATCATGTTTATTGTGTGTCATTCTGATGGGCTGGATTTTGCCCGTGGACCCCCCCCCCCCCCCAGTTGGGGAGCCCTAGCGGACAGCCTGGGTGGCCAGGAGAGAAGTGAGTGTGACCCAATGGGCCCTTTTCACACGCCTTAGGCTCAGACCGCAGGGTACTCCGGTGCCGCTTCCCGTCTGTGAGCCCTCAAAAAAAAAAACAAGGCGATGCCTTGACCTCTAACAGGCGAGGATTTCCTTTCATCCCACCGATTCCATGTACAATTAGCTTTGTTGTTAAACATCACAAAAAAACACAGAGGAGAAAAAAATCTCAAGGATAAAGAAAAGGGGGCGGCTAACGTGCGACTTTCAACTGTTTGTCCTTCGTGTTTTACGTAAACAGTGACTTGGGTAAACAGAGCTCTCCGTTTTGGGAGTGGTACCTGTTTACAGGAACCAAAAGGCATCAGCAAAAAAACAGAGAAAGAGACCTCTCTCTCTCTATCTCACTCTTCCCCTCCTTCATCACCTAACTGTGACAGATGCCTGGGGTTTGGCGAAGTGGTGGCAGGGAGGAGCCAGCCAGGGGTGGGGCACGTTAAAATTGATAGCCAGACCTCATGTGATCAATACCTGTCATCACTCTGAAAACCTGCAATCTGCCAACAGTACCACGTGAGGCCCCGCCCTCTCTCTGCTCTTCTGACACACATGGATGCTTGGTTTAGAGTCCCATGTCATTGGGCAGCTGCTGACCACCTGCACCCCCTGAGCCACACCCCCCCACCCTCCCCAAACCACCATACAGTGATTCTTCCTGAGGACGTCAATGGTCCTGCTTTTTCTTATTTTCTTATTTCCTGTGTACTTTTATAAGCACCTCTTCAAATATACCATGACGGTCCATCCATTAAAGGAAGAGAGTGAATCTGTCTACACTCAGTCTTTGCTATGACATTAAAAAAAAGATTTTTTTTTTCGTATTAGGAATTTCATATAACACACACCAGTAAGGATTTAGGTGACAGTATTCAGAAGACTCTGAAAACAGAAGCACTATTCCTGGTTTTTCCATCATTCTGGAATTTTCTGGAACTTTTAATCATTGCAGTCAGGCATTAAACGTGCACACTGAACATATTACTGATTGTATTCTAAGTTTTCCAGCACTAAATGTATTACGAAAAGACAAAAATCCTCCAGTGTTATTGCTTGTTTACATTCAATCACTTTAATCCTGCTTTAAGTATAGTCCTAGTCGTGACATACATGCGGTCTCATCACACATTTTATGCACATAATTACAAAAATAATCTCTTTACAAGCAGACACGATCCAGGCAGTGTTGAGACTGGTTTGTGGAATGGTGGCTTTGATTCATTTTTAATTTTTTTTTTTTTTTTGCAGATCCATTTACTTAAGCAAACTGCAGAGTTTGAATGTGCACACTTTTATAATATTAAAATTACTGAATATTGTAACAAAGTCATTCAGATGAAATGCTTTTCCCAAGGGAACCATAGCAACACGCCTCTATGAATAGCACAATTTTAGTCATGACTTTGAGCCGGTAACCGCCGCAGCTCTTCCTTGAGGTTTTCCACATACTCCCATATTCCACCACGTCGGTTAGCCAGGGGCCCATCAGCTGGGAGCATGACGGCCAGGGAATGTCAGCTGGGGGCCTGTGAGCTGGGGGCCTGTCAGCCAGGGCCTGTCAGCTGGGGGCCTGTCAGCTGGGGGCCTGTCAGCCAGGGAATGTCAGCTGAGAGCCCATGAGCTGAGGGCCTGTCAGCTGAGGGCCATCAGCTGGGGGCCCGTCAGCCGGGGGCTTGTCAGCTGGGGGCCCGTCAGGCTGGCTTCAGATCTGTTCTGTGCAGCAGGGTTAGGGTGCAAACAGAAAGAAAATCACCCTCTAACAACTTCAAATGCAAACAGTTTGCTAAAGCAGCCACTATTTATTAAATTATACGCCAAACTGCAGTATGGTTTGAAATAACTATAACTTGGTTAAATCTTGTTTCTTGGCAGTTGGACTACCTAGAAGTCAGAAATACAGGAATATATTTGGATCTATTTTAAGAACTAGAAGCTATTGATCTTTACTTTGAGGATGTTAGTTATAAAATGCATGATTTCTGAGAACGGAGGTCAGCTTCCTGTGGCTTCCTGGGTCAGCACATGGAAGACACGCACTTCCCTTACTGTCGTTGTTTATATGAGGCTTTTCCATCTGCGGAATGACTTTCACACAGTCCGACCTTTCCCTGTCACATCATAAACATCTATAATAACTCTACGCTTTCTGTAACATTCTTCCTGCACATTATTGGTGGCTATGGCCTAGCTATTGGGCTGGGCAATATAAACCATATATTATGTTCTGTATCTGCTTGTCCTATTTAGGGTTGCGGGGCCCTAAGCCTATAGCAGAGGCTACGGGCACAAGGCAGGGAACAACCTAGATTTGGGTGCCAGCCCAATGCAGGGCAATATCACTTTTCCATTAAATAAAAATTAAACGATAAACTGAGAAACTTCGGTAAGCTGTCAATAAAGAATATTGCTTGGTAAGTCATATAACATCACAGAAATAAATGCAATTCCAACCAATCATATGGTAGTCTTTTAAGAACGAGCAACCAAACAAGGCACAGTAGCGTTCATTGAGTTAGCAGAGTGCCCTGCATGCTAATCTTTTGGTCATGTGGAAGAGATGAGTGCTCTCTGGTTTGGTAAAGAAAACGACAGCTCAGCAGCCACCACGTTTCTGAAAAAGATGATATTGTGAGTAAAAGATGTCAGGGCTGTGGCAGAACTTTAACGTCTGGTGCTGTGTGTTGTAAATTCTGCAAAAAATCTGGAAACACTGCAGACTTATTTCACGACTCAAAGTATTGCCATACACTATAGTAGCACATACAGAAGGCAAGCATGCAGTCATGGAGACCAGTAATTTGGGTTTAAACTCTCAATCTATAGAAATATGGGACGAATTGTACACAGCAGTCCCACTCTCTGGAACACGCAACAAAGCACTTTCTAGTGTTACACCGTACAGCATTTTTGTTTTGTAAGATTTATGTATAATTAAAATTAGATTTCAATTTGCAAGCCATTCAACTTGTCGTCTTTTTCATGTTCTGAATCTGTTTATGAAGAATCCTGATGGAATTTTAAGCAAAAATAGAGCCTTGAAATAACTACTTGAATTATACCATAATAATTATCAATATCAACTGATATGAAAGATATTGCCAGCCAACAGATATATAACCCCCTCCCCCACATCAAAGGAAATGCACATTCAACTGATTAAAGTTGGGCTGACTGAGACAAAGGACAGAAATAAGATTGTTTTCAGTGTTCAGGTGACTCTGGCTGGGCACACTGTCAAGCAGGTCCTTCCCGGTGCAGCGTCAACTAGCTCCTCTGAGCTGTCTGACTCCAAACTCTGCCAGCAGTCAGTGCTACCTGGGGGACTGCATTGTTTTGTAAACACAATGCAGCCAGAGATAGGAAAGTTCCAAAATACCTGCGGATCCAGCTGTCTGACCCGTCTGGTTCTGAGATGGCGCTAAACCTACATAGTGGTGATTATCATTCTTAGGATGTCACATGATCCATTGTGGAAAGCAACCAGAAAATTGAATCACAGACCTCAAACACAGGGCTCAAAACCAAAGTACATCTACCTCTTCATGGCTTTGTGTCACTTATCTGTAAAACCCTAATGCAGACGGAGAGATTTATGGCAGATTTATGAGGGAGCAGAGCTGCGTGGCGAGCGGCTGTATGTGTGTCGCTTGTACACGACGCGGGCAAATCCGCAGAAACCGGCCAGCGATAATCAAAGTAGCAGGTAATTTGTTGCTGAACAAAAGCGATATGGCGTGCAGGAGCCCGCTGGCTGGCCGCACCCCTGAACACCTACTGACTCTGCGGGACAGACTGCAGCTTAGAGATCAAACACGCAATTAAGACGTGCTAAACTGCAGCGCTTTGAATGGGGAGGGGGGGGCAGGCCATCTGCCACCACCGCGGCTAATTTTCCG
The DNA here is from genome assembly GCA_026779585.1 of Mormyrus proboscirostris. Lineage (NCBI taxonomy): Eukaryota > Metazoa > Chordata > Actinopteri > Osteoglossiformes > Mormyridae > Mormyrus > Mormyrus proboscirostris. The sequence continues at coordinate 937,210 of JAODKF010000030.1, read as the reverse complement.
TTGAACGCACCCAGCGGCCTGCGTCTGGTGCCCATGGGGCTGCCTTGGCACCCTCCACTGATGCATATTTACCCTCCTCCCCACATCCTCATCACCCCACCACCCCCCGCCACAATTCTGGGAGCTTCCTCCCCCTCGGTAGGTAAAAACCACCATAAAAATTTCTCAAGCAATTGTTTTTCTTTCAACACAAAACCCAACGGACCGAAGATTCAGACAAATCATAAGCTCCTTTGTCTTGTAAATGCAAGTGAAAATAGTCAGAAATCAGCTCTGTGTTTTGGAGCAGCCTGTGACGACCACACAGTTTGAAACTGTTCACTTCATCTTTGCCCCTATAAAATGTGCACTGCTTTACTTGCGATGGGGCTCATTTGTTTATATTTTCGCGCCTGACAGGCCTTCTTGTGTACACACGCTAAGCACCCTTTCCCAGTCCTACATCCGTTGACCCATCTGAAGGCAGCGAAAACATGGGCTCAGGGAGACATTGCGACGCTCTGACAGTTATGGAGTCATACAGGCATGTTGTACCCTGCCTTGAGCGCGTCAAGCTTAGACTCACCTCTGTGACAGTGCTATGGCAATAGCAGGTGCGTCTGTTCGGCCTGAAGGCCGACACTGAATGATTGCTTTAACATTCTCTCCTGTTTTCGGACCAGCTTCATCCTTTAGTAACTAATGGCTAGCACAGGTGCTGGAAACACAACTAGTATGAAAGAATGCACTTAAATGTAACTGAATGTAAAAAAAAAAACAAACAGTTTTTTTGAAGAGGGAATTCATTTTAATTTTGTGACTGAATCAGTTGGTTGTGATGGAGCAAACGTTTACCATGTTCCAAAGCTGACATCCGTACTGCAAAGTGTTTATTCTACCCCCGAAAAGGAATACGGGTTTTTCCGTGAGAACGCAGGTCTCAGAATGTAAAGTAGGAAAAAGGCCACAAACAACTTGTGACAGTATGTAAAAGGGACAGCTTAATGTGCCTCTTCGTGAACGTTATCTGCCACAGATCTG
>JAODKF010000030.1:918664-936090 GCA_026779585.1 Mormyrus proboscirostris | reverse complement strand
CAGGGGGACCACACAGACGATGCCGCCCTCAAACAACACCACGAGGACCCTCCAAAGGATACAGGAAATAGCAGGAATGGCTGACTTCATGGAAACAAACTTTAGCACACAGACAGCGAGAGAGCCAATTTAAATATAGAGCCCATATTTAAATATACAGAGTTTTAAATGAGCAATAAGTGTTTGTGTTTTTGGAAACAGTTATCATCTGGGCTCATATTAATCCATCTATTTTAAGCCCGGAGCCTGTTCTGTTTCGTCATCCAGTACATGCTGGTGGTTTGCAATTAATCCAGAGACTCGTCAAGTGCGGTATTTTTGCTCATACTTGGTTCATCTAACTTCACCGCAAGCAGACATGCAGGTTCATTTTAACTTTATTTTAATGGCTTGTTGCGGAGTGAAAGTGCAAAAAAGCATTTTTATTATGCATGTTAGTAACTGAAGCGGTATTAAGAAAAAATAGTATTTGCATGTGCCCTTGGAATATTTGTTTTAACAATGAAGTCGCCTTAAAGGCAGGCTGGAGGCACCTTTGCTCCGACGCTGGTCAGCTTTAGGTTACCATCACAACCGAGTCCATGACATTTAAACATCTGGCTGCCGGACTGATGGAACCTCTCTCTGGGGGCTTGAGCAGGTATGAAGGTACAGACCTGGTTCTTCCACCTAGCTGACAAAATAACTACCTGGGTCTTTTTTCACATGTGTTATTATTCAAATATATTCTTATAAATTAGGGGTAGTGGGGGGGTGGCTTATGGTCAGTGGATCAGGAGAAGGAGGAATTACCTTCTATTTTAGCAATATGAATATAAAGTAGACATAGAGGAGGCCAGGCAGTATGACTTTCTAAACAATACCTGGACACCTACTTCCTACCCGGGAATGATGGGAAATGGAGGAGATTTTGATGAAGCTGGGGGACCTCGGGTTTCAGGGAGCCGAAATCCTGGCAGAACTGCGCGGGAAAGCGCAGCCCTCACCGCATGGGGCCGCCAACCTGTCCATGTTCGACAGGTCGCAGTCCCAGAAGCCTTGCCATGGGATGATGCTAATCACGCTGCCCTGCTTGCAGAGCTTGAATCTGGGCCATGGAATCTGGAGCTGCAGGGAAACCGAATAGCTCAAGCCAAGCCACAGGGAAGCAGGGGCTTAATCGAAGTTATTTTTAAGGCACCGGGGAAATAAAGAATGAGCGGGACAATTAGGAGATTGTTCCATTAAAAAACACATGCATCATTATGACATCATTATGCAAATGAAAGAAGTGGCTACAGGGGGAAAAATAGGGAGGGCAGCTCGCACAGGGTCTGTTTACACAAAGCCTGTATGTGAAACTGGAGGCGGTTATGCTATTGTTTGCGTTGGCCAACGGTAAATAATCCCAGGGGTGGTGCCCATTACGCCATATTGTTTCTTCAGCATGGAAAGACAAAGCTGTATGAAAGCTAGAAGATGGACGCAGTCGCAGATCCTCTGTCGTGCTGATTTGTGATGTGCGCTGAAACATGCTCTCATTCCCATTTTTATTGCTGTTATTACTAACCACTCTGGAGCTCCACACTCCTCTGTTGGTAATTAGCATCAGCGATGCCTGGGCCCTGCCCCATGTCAGTCACAATGATAGTGCGGCCCTGCCCCATGTCTGTCACAATGATAGTGCGGCCCTGCCCCATGTCTGTCACAATGATAGTGCGGCCCTGCCCCATGTCAGTCACAATGATACTGCGGCCCTGCCCCATGTCAGTCACAATGATAGTGCGGCCCTGCCCCATGTCAGTCACAATGATACTGCGGCCCTGCACCATGCCTGTCACAATGATGGTATGGCCCTGCCCCATGTCTGTCACAATGATAGTGCAGCTCCACCTCATTTTTGTCACAATGACAGTGCAGTTTTACCCCATGCCTGTCACAATGATGGTGTGGCCCCGCCCCATGCCTGTCAGACTCCAGTCATGTGACCATCCCCAGATGATCTGTTTCCCCATCATTTGTGAGTGTACACACCCGCCCCCAACCCCAATTCCGCCTCACTTTCCTTAGCCTGGAGTAATCCGGCCATGCAGGCTAACCACGCAGATCTCAGTGTCCCAGTGTATTCCATGCTGCCTCCCTTTCAGCTTTCTCTGAGTTCCTAACCTCATGTATATACATGCACATCATAAGGTCCATTCGCCACTCAGTGTCCCATAGATGGGCTTTAGGCGTGTGTGTGTCTGTATGTGTGTGTGTATGTAAAGCAGGAAAATAAAAGGATTTTTTGTTCCCATTTTACAGATCCCAACACCCTGACGTTGATTAAACAGAGAGTTCAACTAAAAGCTCAGAACAAGTCTCTCTGGAGAAAATCTAGTTACATGTATGTAAATGAAAGAGATTTGGCCAATCGTCCTTGTGCTAGAACCACAAAGGTGAGCCCTCCTTTTTCCACCCATTGATGCCTGGAGCCCATCGCAGGGAGCATAGGGCACATGGGGCCAGTGTGAAATGAGGGTGATGTGGAGACACCTTCCACCGGCAGCTCTCTTCAGACTGCAGGGGAAACCCTGAGGAAGCCCACCTATCGTAGCTGTGCAGAGCCAGGGCAGGAACTGAACTTCCAAGGAGCCTCCCGGCCGCTGAATGTGGCTTCATATTTCGGCAGCTGCAGATTGTATGTAGAGGGGACTGTAGCCCAGCACATCCAAACCCAATGGTGTCCCCCCCCCTTATAAAGATGGGGGCTGGCCTTTTTCCCCAAGGCGAAGCCTGAAACGGTAGGCTTTCACAAAACCGCTTACAAAATCTACCCCAGGCCTGTCGCTTATGATCAATCGGACCATGAAACACGGTGCTGGATCTCAGAGACAAAATCTGTAACAGGGCAGACAGTATTCATGTATTAAAAATAAAACAGTGAAAAGAAAAGAGAACCACATCAGTCCCAAATATTAAAAACATGTATGGCTCTAAGAGTGTCTGCTTTTTATTTTCTTGTCTAAAAATGGAACTATTTATCTGTGAAAAAACTGTAGCTTGATATTTGTTTTTTCATCTTATAATGGTCATCCCACAAGTGTTTAACAATATGCCATAAATTATAGACTGTCTAGAAAATTAGAAAGATAAATATGACCCTTTGTTTTTTCTCATTAGATGGGGATCGCTTGTTCATACACGACAGTGGGCCAGCGCCTTAAAAATTAAAGTCATCTACAGGTCTGGGCCCTCTCTGTCCCTGGTGTGATACAGTGATACAGCTCATCCCAGGCCTCAAACCCATAGCCTCCCAGTTACTTTCCTGAAGACCATGTCCCCATTTACCAAGCCTACTTTCAGCTCTCTGTGAGAACTGAGCAGGAAGGCTTGGTCGTATCTGCTGCTGCAGCAAATGAGATAGTGGCTTGCAGAACACGATTCGGGGATGTTCTGTAAACAGACCTCTCAGGATGCGAGCAGACAGAGGGCTGTAACTCACAGATAATGGGAAGTTCAAGCCAGAAAACAAAGCAAAATGATGGAGTGAAGAAAGGAACGTTTGTCCACGGACCCCGACAGCTGTTCTTTTATGAATCCGCTGCTTCATTTGGCTCTAATCTCCGTTTAATGCTAATCTTCCTCCAGACCACGGGAGCGAATCTAGGCAAGTTTATTGCTGGGGGCCGTCGGAGAAGACACCTGTAACTCCGAGGGACATAGCCGCAGCCGTGCGGAACGCTGAGGTGCAGCCGCTGGAAAAATAAAGTACATAAATATAAAAACGGATCAGCCATCTGGCCAGGTGAGCAATCAGCCTGTTGTTAATTGCACTGGTGCCAGTTCTTCATTTATCTGCGAAAGTTACATGTCCAGATGACTGAGTTTTATAGATTTAAGGTGGAGGTATAGGTTATGAGGCACAGTAGTGAAAATGATTTTATGACTTATGACTGTACCTGTAATATTAGTAACGGTGGTTATTTTGATAGAGAGGAGTGACTATAATGTCTCAGGATTATTATTCTTTTGGGGGGGTGGGGGGGTATCTCGCTGTGCCTTCCTCCTGCAGGAGCTGAGCGTAGCGCGTGAATGGTGGGAACAAACCAAGGGGAGAGTAGCGGGTCAGCTGGCTGGGTGCTTACTCACGCGGCCGGCAAATAAAATAGTCGGAATAGGCCATTGTCTCAGTGCAGGGAGATCATTGCCCCATGTTACTCTCAGACTCCTTGTGCCGTGGGTGGCTTGCCAGGGTGTGTGTGTGTGTGTGTGTGTGGGGGGGGTGGGGGGGGGGGGAATGAGGTCATGGTTCTGAGAAAGTGTTTCGTTTCAAAGACACCATCATATCTGCACACCAATGTTTCCTTTTGCCCACTCCCTTTCTAGCGTTCACTGTAAATCAGCTGCGAGGTAAGGGGGGAGGCCATGTTCGCACCCAGTGTGACCCTGTGTGCCGTTAAATCACGTCCAGCAGGGGGGCAGGCTGCTCCTTCACAGCTCACAGTACTTTGCACACCTCGTCTTATGACAGTGCGGTAAAGTCCTGCTCGGGATCTCTGTGCCACTGCGACTGTGATGTTCCTACAGAAAATAAAAACAATTTATCACTTAATATCCCACATTGGCTAAAGCCACAACAAGCACAAATTCATGTGGATGATGATGGAAAATGATATAAAATAGGATAAATAGTACTGGAATAGCATGAATCATATTTTTAATTATATATCGTGACTGTAAGAGGTGTAACATTTGTCAGATGTTTGAAATTTACCGACGCCTGCACGAATGATAAAAGGAAGTTACATTTTTTATGTTTTGTGCCACAGTATGGTCAGAGTCTGTTCTTAGTTTATTAGACTAGAGTCACCATGGGCTGAGGGTTTGGGTGGGGAGGGGTTGGTGGTGACAGGTGGAGTCCTTTTTATCAATTTTGATCTAAACAGCTGCTGTCAGAAGTGTATTGACAACACATCTTGGCTCTCGGCCTACTGAAGGTACTGATATGGCAACAGGACACATGGCACAACAGGTAATGATCCATTTGGGGAACAGGGGCCCTGGATGTTCACCCTCTGTATGTAACCGGATTGCTCTTTTGTAAATGAGAGTATTGTTTGCTTGCATTATGCTTAAATTTTAAAAAAGTTATTCATATATAATATAATATAATTATTAATATATAATGAATTTGGTTTATCTTCTTAAAGAAAACACCTCTTAAATAACCCTGCAGAAAACAATAGAGCAGATTGTGTGCTGAAGGTGTAATACAACCCCGCTATGTTTTGGAGACAAAAACGCTGCTTAATGACGTGTCAGTCACGCTATCCATAAATGAATTGAGCGTCATGTGGGCTGCCTCAAAGGGGAGACAGATATTTCGATTTGATCCTTTATGTGCCGTGAAATGGGAGATATGTCAATTTTATCGGGATATCTGCGCTTGGCTCCCCGGGGCTCCGGCTCGTGGCATCCTCATTCAGCGTAGCAGCACGCGCCTGTCTCGCGTCAATAAGAATGGGCTGGATGCGCAGATGCCCGCAACAGTTTGCAGATCGCCTCTCCTTCTGCTCGTGCGCCTGATATAATTGATCGTGTTTCTGCTGATACATACATGAAAGCTTTTCTGAGCAGTTGATATATCGTCGCTGTTCCACTTCTTTCCGCTGCAGTCATCAATTGAGGTTCTACTCCATATTCTGTCACTCAAAAGCTGTAAATTTACAGATTCATAAGCGTCGATTAATTCGGTGTGATTTTCGTTCATTTAAAATCGTGGGTGATTCAAATCACAGAACTTTCTGTCCTGCCGGCATTTTTCATTGGTCCTTCATAACGTATCAATAAATATAAATAAGACATTTATTAAACGACTGCCATAAGCAACATATGTTAAGTAGCCTATTAAAAGTAAAACGTTCAAATTTCCTTTTTTTCATCTCTTACTAAAGCGAACAAAAATTGCAAATTTAAAACTCGCATGAACCAAAAGATACATAATTCAGTTTAGAAAAAAAATATATAGTCTGTTTCTTTCAGGTCTTCAATACAGAATACCAATTGCACATAATGATTATCAGTTTTAAACAAACCATCACGATAAACCGATTAATTAAAATACCCAGGTTTGGAGCATCTGCAAGGAATGTTTCCTAATTAAGAGGGTTGTCGCGGGACGTAGCGCCCTAGCGCAGTGTTTCGCCAGATGGTGGGTAGGGAAAATCCACGTGCAAAAAACAGTCAAACAACACAACCAGTCAAAAATCAAAACCAACAGGCTAATATTACCAGTAAATGGTATACAGCTTTTTATATGCAAAATTAAATTACGCCCAGTCCCATGTGTCTGTTAGGCTTGACATTTTATCAGCAATTTCGTCTCGCACAGGTCTAACACATAAGATTGTATCTGTACACCTGAAAATCATAAACAACGTGTTTTTTTATATGGAACACTCACCTAAATGTTTCTGTTTATTCCACTAGATCAAAATGAACCAGTACATGATTGAGAATTATAATTTCAAATTGCTGTGATTAAAATAATACTTTCATTACAAAATATAAAAACCAGATACGCAAACGAAATAAAAGGGTGTCTAATAATTAAACAAGAACAAATGGGTCTCTAAAAAAGAAAATTAACCCAAAACAAGTAGTCTCTTAAAACTCAAACAAATAGTTTCAATGGAATTAAAACGGATAGTTGAATTAATTTTAAATGGCACTGTATCGTAATGATATCACCTCGTGTATTATTATGAAAATATATAGGGAAATTCCCGATTGTGAAAATAAGCTTGACCGTACCTTATGCGATTGTGATGACCTTATGCGGTATTAGATCTATAAATGGAAAAGTGAGATCTATGTGAACTGATTCCTTTTCGATGCCCTGTCTCCCAAACAGTGATTGGTGATTCAGACTAAAAAAGCTGTAAAGCAAAAATACTTTTTCTACAAATGTTAAACAATAATACGATTTTAACGTGTGGTTTTGTAAACTTCGGTAAATGCAATAACCACGTGTCAAAGATCTTATTTTGTGCGGCTTCCTTCAGATTTCCTATAAACAGGCACATCCAGGCTTTATGATGTTACGGAAGCATAACTCTGACGGGAGCTCATTATCATACAGCTGAGCGGTTATCTCCCCCATCGCTTTTACAATCTTAAATAAAAAGTCACATGAAAGCCGGTTCTGTGTTCGACTTTAATGAGGGGCACGCGACCCAACAATAAGAGGCAAGGTGCAGCACTTGGGCGAGCTTAACTGGCCCGGGACGCAGCCCGTCGGTCGCCAACCTCAGAAATACTAGCGTGCAATTTCAAAACGGGGGGGAAATATTTACCTTGCACCTGAAATTTAGCAGCACCAATACCCACGCCTTGTTTCGAAAGGCAATTTGTCAGGGTGCCCTGCTGATTCTGTTTACAGTAAGGTTTGTTTCGAGTTTTATCTGCTTCGTTTTATAAGATTCGTTTGTTATTGTAGGTGTTATTCGCAATGGCGTTTTAAATAATCAAGTATTTCTCTTTGTAAAATGATTTTCCTGTATACCAGCCTTTAACTGAATTGCATTTGTAAAGGAAGAATAGAATTTAAAACAGTATGCTTAGTTCCGAAAAAAATGTTTTGCTTAATAAACCATTTATTCAAATACCCCAATGTCCTCATTTTAAATCCGCCAAACAAAACAAGGTTTTATATACAATCTATGAAATATGAATTTGTACGCTGAGAAAATTAGCTTCAAATAATATAATACAAATCTGGAAAGATGGACTGTAGCTAATTAAATTTGCCAGTTCCCATGTCTTTGCGTTGCCGTTTGAGACATATGATTTTACGCCTGTTATCCCGCGTTATAACCATAACATTAAATAAGTTAGTAAATAAAATAAAATGTGCTAATTTAATAGATACAAAAAATCTATACGTTCTGTTCCCTGGCGTAAACGCTGAAAATATATCAACAGATGCTGGGCTTTTTGATAATCGGTCTGTCTCCTTTGGTGGTCAGCGTTGCGGTGGGGTATTAAATCTGGATATGAGTGTTGTTGGAAATGGTGGTGGTGGGGGAGGGTGGTGGATGGAGAGGGGGCGGTGTTTACTGATGGACAGTTTATATAATGAGCTACAGCAGGATCAAGTATATAAACTGAGGGAGGCGGACAGCAGTCTTCATTTAGGAATAGCAATCCCTGACAGTAGGCTGCCGTCTCTGTTGCACGATACTGTCGCTTCAAAACGTGTCTTTTTCAAAAGCACAACACAAGGAAGACTAGAACGCGCCACGAAACCAAAAAACACAGTGGACTCTATAGAAAGTGAAGCAAAGCAGGAGACGCATGGGGCCAAACTGTGGATACTGATCTTCATAATATGTGCTCAACCTGTACCGTTGGATAACCAGGAATTTTAAGACCTACGTCTGGAGTGTTTGGAGTCTCTGCAACGGGGGGATCTTGTGCTGATCTTCAAGAAGGATATATATTTTCGTTTTTTTTAACCGTTTTACGTTCTACCGTGACTATTTGGAATAGGAGACTTGTGACGGGAAAGCGGTATTTTGAGGAGACGAGCGGCTGCCCAGGAGAAACAGAAAGGATGGCAGCTCTATTCACCTTTACCTTCGCACTTAGCTTAACGATTTCAACGCAGGTAAACGGTTATGCTCTGTGCTGTTCGTGGATCCAGAGAAGCTTTAAGTTATTATCAATGTAAATGTATAGATTGTTGTTTAGAAATTATGTGTCATGCGGTATTTCAAATATTTTTGTATTTTAAAGGTCTGGGGATCCGGAATATTTGAGCTCGACCTGCAGGATTTCAAGAATAATAATGGACTGCTAGCAAATGGGACAGCGTGCAAACCAGACTGCAGGACTTTTTTCCGAATTTGCTTGAAAAACTACCAAACGGTGGTGTCTCCAGGTGACTGTATCTTCGGCAGCGTCCTAACTCCAATCCTGGGGAGTAACTCATTCAGCGTCAGGCAAAGCAGCAGTTTCAGCAAACCCATTCGAATGCCGTTCAACTTTGGATGGCCGGTAAGATGCCTTTTTGCAAAAACATGCATTGAATTCAGAGTTGATTTAATATAACAATATAAAGCATCTGTTTTCTTCTGTAAATACCAATGTTAATGCTAGCAATGTTTTAACACTGCTGAATATAAAGTGTCTTATTTGACTAAGCAGAATGAATTTTATGAAAGTGAAGAATATTAAAGCTGAATTTGTACCATAGTGTTTTAGGATATTTGTACTATACCACTTGTGGTTTTGAAGTTTTTTTACATCTGTAGTCAAACGAATAATTTATGTTATGTCCTTAGGGGTCATTTTCTTTAATCATTGAAGCCTGGTATTCTCCCTCCGCGGATCTACCTGCAGGTGAGTAAGTCCCTATTTTACCACCAGAGGGAGACATGTCTCATTGTTCCCACTCACGGCAATTTAGAAATTGTTTATGTGTTATCAAATGTTTATTTTTCAATCATACTCTCCAATAGTAACTTTATGTCAGAGTATTATTCACAAAAAATTATTGTAATTGTGCATGTATCCAAATACAAGGTATGCTTTGCTTTAGTACGTGCTACAAAACAATTTTTTCATTCTTATACACCAACACAATTGCGCTTCCTCCGAGTTATTTTTGGCGTGGGAACGAGTGCTGGTCTTTGGTGAGAATATTTAAACCTTGCCAAAACCTTCTGACTGCCTTTTCCTGTATTTTACACCTTTTTCTGTTCCGCCCTTTGGAAGGGGAATAATAGCTTGAGAATGTTTTGCTGACACGAGGGAAGAGGAAATTTCATTCGTAGTACTCTGCACTTGAAAGGCTTACGCGCTTTTGATAACACACATGACGAAAACCGCTGTTCAACCGAGTTACCATCTGTTATTTAAATACTTGCAAGAACAAAGTAAAGCCTGTCCCAGTGCCTTTTATTTAACGTTCATAGAAAATACGTTGTTTTGATAAAATTCCTATTTTATTTGGACAGCTTTTCATGGTGGTTCTGCTTTTCTCCTCTCTTGTTCCTTGCAGACACAAACAACCCCGAATTATTGATTAGCTCTTTTGTCATCCAAAAAAAGTTGGAAGTAGGGGATGAGTGGTCTCCTGATGTACAGAACTTCAAGCAGACGGAGCTAAGGTATTCTTACCGGTTCATCTGCAATGAAAATTACTACGGCGAAAGTTGTTCCAAAAAATGCGCACCCAGGGACGACCATTTTGGCCACTACACCTGCGACCCTGATGGGCAAATATCCTGTCTCCCTGGCTGGAAGGGAGAATACTGCGAACAACGTAAGCAATCGGAGAAAATGATCTACTGGCCTGAAATTACTTGGGTTTGCTTTAAAAAAAAAAAAACAAAAAAAAAAACATTTCTTTTAACTGCTGAATTCAAGTGTTGTATTTTTGCCCTTGGTTACGCATCTCAGTGGTGTTAATTTGTAACGGAGCTCTTTAATGTGTAAACCCTGCATCTGCACGGTGCAAGTAACTGTGCTAGCTTAGCTGACACTGATGAAGATGCAGAATTGTTAAAAAAAGAGAGCCAGGTGAAGAGAGACTGCTATTCATATACAAGCACAGAAAGTGATCATATCTAGACAAATTATTTAAACTGGACAGTCTTGTGCCATAAGCAAATATGGATATGCTTTTCCATAAAACGATATTATAGCCTAAAATACAGTATAAGATCAGTATTAGGTGGTATGGAAAATATTGCGCTCCATTATGCATTAAATTAGCTCGATTTTGTAAACTGAAATGAAGGGCAATATCTTGAAATGCCTGCAACCACAACCACGTGTTATCGTTTATTAACGTCTTTCTTGCAAAACAATCGGGGGTTGTAAACCACCCAAGTCCCGAACGCAAACAGGCTTGTCCTCGCGGTAGGTGCATGACCACGAGCGCTTGTGCGAGCGGCGCCACCCCTTCATGTTAATTAGGAATCGCGTGCAGGGGAGCCACCCGGGCGCAGCCGCGTGTCTGGTTTCTCCCTTGCTGCCTGGGCGCGTGCCGGCCAGCCTAATCCCACATCGGCGTCCCCATGGGGGAGGGCGGCACGCGGCGGGTTAATCGCGGCGTCATTGTCCCCTGTGCGCCACTCAATCGCGCTCCCCATTGTGATGTCACTGCGCGGTAGCAGCTGCAAACACGACAATGGAGGCAGCTGTCCGCGCCTGACGGAGAGCATCTGCTTCAGCCTAGCCAGCCGTTAACCCGCACAAATCAATGTCCCATCAAACACACGGTCTTAACAGAGATAGGGCCAGTGCAGAAGAGAATCACCCCTCATCGCCCTATAAATTCTTTGTATAGAATTTTTAGTGTGTCAAAAAATAATCTAAGCAAACCTTTACTTGTGGGAGTCCCTATCAATACCTGTTTTAAAAATGAAAATGTGTGTTTGCAAGCCAAGTTTATGACTCGTCATCTCTCTGTGTTGCAGCAATCTGTCTGGAGGGATGTAGCAATGGGAAGGGCTACTGCTCCAAGCCAGGGGAGTGCGTGTAAGTGGATGGGACGGGAGCTAGCGATGTCAACAGCTTTCATTTTCACTCGAGTTAATTAAGGGGAAATGACGACCCACTTGTCTGGGTGTGGATTGTACAGATTTCACTGTCTGGTCATTACCCCTCCAGTTTAATTCACAATGCCATGTATTCAAAGTCATGTTTTTAGATTCCTATGACAGATTTGACATAGTTAGAGGATAAACTCTGATGAAAGATAACCTTTGTGCTGCTTCAGAGTTTTAAATATGCCTGTTACCAGTGTATAGTGTAGACAATGGTTTCAAATGAGACAAGGGCTCATAATTGGGCTGCCACACCAGCACCTGCCAGTTCCTGCACCTGTGTCAGGTGTTAGCGGTGGGTGGGGGTGACATGTGATTTGGGGCCACAGTGTGTTTGTAGGTAGTGGTGTGGGCGGTGTCTGTTAGCTTGGGGGGGGGGGGGCTTCCTGAAGGATGGGTCTCATGGTAAACATGTGGCATTCTGCTTTACCCTTACAGGTGCAGAGATAGTTGGCAGGGACCATTCTGCGATGAGTGCAAGCCATACCCAGCCTGCAAGCATGGAACCTGTCAACTGCCAAACGAGTGCAACTGTATGGAGGGCTGGGGTGGAGTGTTATGTGACCAGGGTGAGGCGCTATTCCAGTCTCATACAGAGCTGGGTTTTAGAGGTTGGCAATACACAGCTGTAAGTGAGCAGGAAGACAAATTGTACGCCGGTTGACACATCTCGCCTGTGCCCACACAGATCTGAACTATTGCACCCACCACAAGCCGTGCCGGAACGGGGCAACATGCATGAACACTGGCGAGGGAAGCTACACCTGTACCTGCCAGCCGGGCTTCACTGGAGTCGACTGCGAGCTGGAGGTCAAGGAATGCGACAGCCAGCCCTGTCGCAACGGAGGGAGGTGCACGGTAAGGCCCCCTTTTTCCCACGATGCCTGTGCGAGCGGCATTTCCTGTTTTTGTTTTTCAATAATCTGTGCAAGACCTTTTCCGCCATTGTGAAGAAACGTGGGTCGGTTGACCTCTTTGCCCCCCCCCCATTGTAAGGATGGAACCGCCCCACTGTCTGCTTTGACATCATGGGATCCGTCCCCAGCGAGTCACCTCAGACAGCTCGGCCGAGAGCCGGTCCCCCTTTTCCCAAAATGCTCATTCACCCTCCTACGTCTCGTTGGCGCATAGGACTTGGAGAGCGGCTACCACTGTGTGTGTCTGCATGGGTTCGAGGGGCCACACTGCGAGCACAGCCTTCTGACATGTGCCGACTCCCCCTGCTTCCACAACGGGAAGTGCCACGAGAAGGACAGCGGCCGCAGCTACACCTGCGAGTGCCCCCGCGGCTTCACGGGACTCAACTGCGAGAAGAAAGTCGACATGTGCACATCCTTCCCCTGTGCGAATGGTACACTCCACATTCCTCTCTCCGTACAAGACAGTCTAATATATGCCTACAAGGTGAAAGGAACACTGACTTCCCAGAAGTGTACAGCAAACAGTCAGAGCAATATAGTGTGAAGTGTCGCATGCTGCTCTGCATGACGCATCAAAAATCTGTCTGAAATCCTGCAGCTGTGCCATACAGTGGCATATGGCTCATTAATTACTAATTTGGCTCCAGATTATGCAACATCACAACTTCGTTTCGGTTTAAATTTCAATCATTTTCCCGCATATCAATTAATATGATCTCGAAGAGCCTATAATTGCGAGACCGTATGCAGTACAACTCATAATGGGTGGGTGCAATTAGCAAATAGCTCGCTCAAATTTAATGTCATGATTTGGGTTTTGAGACATGACATCTGTGGTCTTGCCAGAGCGTGTCGTCCAATGGAGTTGATCTTCCCGATGTAGGTGGACAGTGCTACATCATCGGCAACCTGAGGTTCTGCAGCTGCCGGGCCGGTTTCACGGGTCAATACTGTGAGATCAACATCAACGAGTGTGCGGCAAGCCCCTGTGTCAACGGCGGGACCTGCGTGGACCGCGTCAATGACTATAGCTGCATCTGCGCCCCCGGCTTCTCAGGACACAACTGCGACCGTCCGGCCGACGAGTGCATGCTGCAGCCCTGCCTGAACGGTGGGACGTGCTCCGGCGGTCACGGCAGGCCATTCGTATGCACCTGTGCAACCAACTATTTCGGCAACCTCTGCCAACATTACCAGCCGCTGGTCCCGTCCGCCCCGAGCCCCACCCAGCAGGAGAAGGCGAGCGACGCCTACCAGTGGGCAGCCGTGTCCCTCGGGATGGGCCTGGTAGTTCTGCTGGTGCTGCTCTGCATGGTTTTGGTCGTTCTGCGACACATGCGGCACCAACGAGGCCAGGACGGGTCTGACAGAGACGCCATGAACAACCTGTCCGACTTCCAGAAGGACAACCTTATCCCAGCCTCACAGCTGAAGAACACCAACAAGAAGGTGGACCTGGAAGTAGATTGTGGCCTGGAGAAGTCCAACTACAAACACAATAACTACCACTTGGACTACAAATCCTCCAAGGAATACAAGGACGACATGTCGCAGGATGACAGGACTCACAGTTACGAAAAGTGCCCCGAAGAGAAAACACCATTGAGTAGAATGTACAGGTAATACGCGGGAAGTGTCTCCCCGACTCCCATAATTCACAGTTCCTGGGCCACACAATTAACTACCGCCACTTACAAATGACAAAAGACATGATCTTGCATTTACTTTGCCATTACCGCCGTATGTTTTCCCATCTGCCATGACTTTAGCAATGCGCCTGAATTTCTGTTCATTTTACATTTCCGGAAGATGATTCTAACACACTTGATGAAACCAAGTGTATAGTTAAATGTTAGAGAACCTCCACAGTTTCTGCTCATGGACTTAGGTGATCCATAGCTAAGGTCTCCAGTTTAGCCTCACCCCAGGTGAACACTCAGGACTCTTCAATCTTCCAGAGCAATGCAGGTTCAGTTAACACTTACTAACCTGCCCAGCCCTCTCTCCTCTATCGGCCTGTGTTCCTGAGTAACCTCGTGCTCTCTCTGTGTTTACAGTGAAAAGCCAGAGTGTAGGATATCCACAATATGTTCCCCAAGAGATTCCATGTACCAGTCCGTGTATGTAATAGCAGAAGAGAGGAACGAGTGTGTCATAGCAACTGAGGTAAAGCTTTGATTACTCCTTTGAAAAGGTGTTTACACTTTCTAATTCCTGAAACCAATATTCAGTATCGGTTTCTACCGAAAATGATGATTCTATGATAATAATATCACAGCTTGTATTTTGATATAAAACCACTCTGAACATGTCGAGTTGAGTTTGTTAGTCCAAGCGGAACATCTTTAATTAACTGGGTGTGCTATTTTGCTGAAAATGTATTGGCTCGGCTGACTTTTAGCTGTATGTTTTTAAAAAAAAAAAATCAAAGCTGGTTTTCATGTTATTTGGCACAGTTCAGTGTTGAAACTCTGAAAGCTAATGGGAATAAAGGGAGACATGTTACGATGCCAAGCCAAACAGCAATAAGACGACATGCTGCAAAAAAGATAGTTAAACAGCTTATTTTTGCCGTTCTTTTATATTTTACTAAAAAGCTGGTTGCTGTGTTGTTCTGGTTCCTCTCTAATCCTGACCCACCTTTTCTTTGCAGGTATAAACTGTGGAAGATAACCTAAACAAATCAAAATCAAGGAGGAATATCTTCCAGACTGTTTACAGAACTTAAGAAGAGACTGGGATTTATTTAAATGTAAATTGCTGCTCTTGAAAACTTGATAACTGGAGAGAGCGGGAGTCTGCTCTGTGATTGCAATAGGACTTCTACTTTTGTCAAGTGTTTGAATGTATAAGAGTTACTGAACTTTGGAGGGAATCTCAGAAGCACATGCGTGTGCATCTTGGATGTTTCACCAGTAGGGCTGCATGTGTGTGTATGCGTGTGTGTGTGTGTGTGTGTGTGCGTGTGTGTGTGTGTGTGTGTGTGTGTGTGTGAATGTGCCTGAGTGAGCGTGTGTGTGTATGTATGTATGTGTGTGTGTGTGTGTGTGTTCACTGGCATACACTGCCCTGTGGAGCCAGAAACTGGACTTCAATACGAGCACACTTTTTTGAGAGAGACAGCAGAACTGTAAATATGTCAGCAGACGGCTAAAGGATGGAGGAATGGTTTGCCTCGGATAAAAAGACCCTCGGCATTGTGGCGATAATCATTGACCAATCAACAAACAGCCAACAGATAAGTGGGAGGGGCCAGCTACTTCCAGGATTCTTCCCAGGCTGTATGCTATGCAAGAAGCTAAAAAAAATAGTAGATTTCTCCAAATACAGAACTCTACATAATTCTTTCTGAGGGGGAAATTATAAAAATAAATACAAGTGATGGTTCATAGATCATAAGAACGGCTAAGAATTGTCAAATCAAAAATGTCTGGCATTTCAGTTTTTTTTAAAAAAAAAAAAAAAAAAAAAAAAAAACACTGTCCGAGCTTTGATAAAGATTGTATACAGCCCATATCACAAAGCCTTAAAATGGGTTTGAAGCACTGAATTTGTGCCCTGACCTTCTTGGGTTTTTTTGCACTACAGAGAAGGGGGGGGGAGATATTTTCCATTGGAAATTGAATGGGATTTAGGGTGGAGAAACAAAGGATGGAGACCCGAAGTGCTGTGCCAGTGGGACCCAAGGAAAAGTACAACCCACTACTTTTTATAATTATGCAAAATTGGCCATACAATAAAAACAAAAAGAAGTGACTATCGTACCAAGGACTGCCTATAATTAGTATTGAAATTACTGAACCAATAATGTTATTTTTTAAGATTAGAATTTCACTAGTTAATTTAAATATTATGAAGCACTGATCTTTCTATGTTTTATAAGATTATTTTGTATATAATGTATATTTATAAACAGAAAATGTCTGAAGTGTACAAGCTGTTTCTTTTAAAACTGTGTTTCATTTGATGTTCACAAAATATGAATTTATTTTTTTGTTTTTGTTTTTTTTATCAATGAAAACATACCTGGTACATAGTTGTTTCCTGGCCTCATTAAATGTTAAAGAAAAACGGAATACTAGAAATCCTAGCACTTTGTCTAGCCTTTGGAATTCTGTAGGTCTTTTCAGTTACAGCCGATAATCCAACAACAAAAAACCCAGCTACATCAAGATTTCTTGTTAGCTTGTAACTTGTAATAATCACATATACTTAGAGTGGTAGTCTTTGTCGTGTAAAATCCATGTGCTCTCAGTCATTGGTGGTCAGTATTGTACTTGTTGGAAACAGGCAAAAGACACTGGAATATAAGGAGTAATATATTAAAAAGTAAAATTAGCTAAATCCTTTTCATTTAATTGGTTAGGAAAGTGCAGCAGAAGGCATCCTGTGATGGTACCTCTGTTGAGATGTTTAGAAGCGTCATGAACAGAAAAGTTTTTTTTTTGTGTGTGTGTTTCAGATTATATCGTTTTTTTCTGAAGAGGGGTGGAGTTAAAGGTTTCCAAGATTTTTGCGACGCTGCACCATATGTAGAGGGGAAAACCCTCATTTAATGTAGTAATTAGCAGGGGCCCCCCAAACAAACAAATAGGTAATTAAAAGTAGGCTTCTGTTTACTGGGAGGATCTTGTGCTTTCAGAACAGAAATAAGGACTTTTGGGGCTGTGTTAGTCCCCGTCTGCATGGCCCCCCACGCTTGGCAACGTCACCGCTTAATTACTGAAAAGAATCCCCACCCCTTAAACCCCGCCCCCTCACCCCTTTACGTTCATGTACTTTTAATTGGCTTGAAATTTAATCCGTTTCCATGGAAACGAAGCCCCTAAGCTGGAATTCTGAAACAAAAACAAGTAAAGAGCAAACGATGGGAGGAGAGAGAGGAGGAAAGCAGCTACTTAACAAAGGCGGGCAGATGCAAAAGGGTGTG